>RCUC01142880.1:0-51662 GCA_003697995.1 Taxidea taxus jeffersonii
AAGACAACTGACAGAGTGGGAAAAGATATTTGCAAACGACATATCAGATAAAGGGCTAGTATCCAAAATCTACAAAGAGCTTAGCAAACTCAACACCCAAAGAACAAATAATCCAGTCAAGAAATGGGCAGAGTACATGAACAGACATTTCTGCAAAGAAGACATGCAGATGGCCAACAGACACATGAAAAAGTGCTCCACATCACTGGGCATCAGGGAAATACAAATCAAAACCACAATGAGATACCACCTCACACCAGTCAGAATGGCTAAAATGAACAAGTCAGGAAATGACAGATGCTGGTGAGGATGTGGACAAAGGGGAACCCTCCTACACTGTTGGTGGGAATGCAAGCTGGTGCAACCACTCTGGAGAACAGCATGGAGGTTCCTCAAAAAATTGAAAATAGAGCTACCTTATGACCCAGCAATTGTACCACTGGGTATTTACCCTAAAGATACAAACGTAGTGATCCAAAGGGGAACGTGTGCCCGAATGTTTATAGCAGCAATGTCCACAATAGCCAAGTTATGGAAAGAACCTAGATGTCCATCAACAGATGAATGGATAAAGAAGAGGTGGTGTATATATACAATGGAATACGATGCAGCCATCAAAAGAAATGAAATCTTACCATTTGCAATGACATGGATGGAACTAGAGCGTATTATGCCTAGCGAAATAAGTCAACTGGAGAAAGACAACTATCACATGATCTCCCTGATATGAGGAAGTGGAGATGCAATGGGGGTGGGAGTTAAGGGGGTAGGAAAAGTAAAAATGAAACAAGATGGGATCGGGAGGGAGACAAACCAAAAGAGACTCTTAATGTCATAAAACAAACTGAGGGGGGTGGGGGGGAGAGGGGTTGGGAGACGGTGGTGAGGTTACATTATATGTTTAAACAAAGCAAACGATTCTCAACGCTGTTATCTTTAGTCAAAGCAAATGATTCTTGTCAGTTCCCTTCTTTCAAATTCCTAGTACCCACTTCACCTTGAAAAACAAGAGAACTCCAGGCCAACGTCCCTCAGAGAGGGACCCTTCTAGAGCAACCTTGTCTCCAGCTATTACAGAAAGTGACATCCTTCTCTCTACCATCAACTTGTCTTTCCCTGTAGCTAGCACAGTCCTCCTGTCCCTGCTGTCACTCAGCATTCTCTCCTTCCCTCAGTGCCCTCCGACAGAATCTCCCTGTCTTTGATCTAATGGTCTGACCCAAAGTCATGCTCACTGCCAGCCACAGCGGGATGGAGAGATGGAGCCTTGAAAGGATCACAGGAAAGATGCTTTGATTCCACCTACAGTGACACATCCCTTCTATTTTCCACCTAACCCCCACATTCTAAACCTTTAAGGGTTCATGACTGGCCAGTCAAGAAAGCTCCTTTGACCCAAGCTCCTTTTTAACCAGCAGCTTTTAATATTTATCTCCTAGGCAATTAGTATACACAAGCTAGTGGAGACAATCTGATCACCACAGAGACCCCATGCTTCCATACATTCAGCACACATGTAGTACAGAGGTCCTACAATGCAGCAATCATCTAAAGTAGCTATTAGTGATGTGTATACACGCCCCCATTACCAGTGAGTAGATAATGAGCCCATAAGGGTCAAAGACACAAATACCATCACCTCCTTTCATACCTCCCAGCTTCACTCACATCCTTCTGTCTGCCTAGAATGTCTTTTTTTTTTTTTCCATTCAGCACACAATAACTCCAATTTGTCCTTCCCAGATTCCCATGGCGAAAATCTGTTGACCTCTTCCACACTGGGAGTCAACTGGTTCCACCCAGACTGCCTTGTACTGGAGGTAGCTGCATTTCTGTACCTGCTCCTCCTACCATAAGCTCCTGGAGGGCAGAGGCCATATTGGATTAAATTTTGTACCCCCAGTCATAGGTACAGTGCCTGATACACAGGGGCTTCATAAATATTTGCTAAACTTTTAGCAAACAGGGAATTCTTTCCCTCATGGAGTCACTTAATAAAAGTTGTGTGTGTTTGCAGGAGTCTGTGTGTATGTGTGTATAAATCTGCAACCTACTAGCTACATGGGCATGTTACTTCTCTGGGCTTCAGATTGTAAGGGAAAATAAGAATTCCTCTTCATTAGACTGGGTAAATGAGAAGATGCACATAAGTGCTCAGAAAAGCTCCTGATGAGTCTAACCTCTCGATAAATAGTATAATAGCAATAATAGTCATAGTTCATATTATGCTAATATAGTTTGTTTTGTTAATCCTAGGCTCTTTATTAAAAGTTCAAAATAAACAAGGCCCTTCCCTGGAGGGAACATCGAGTCCATTTCTCCATGTCTGCTTGAGTTCCCTTTCATACTGTAAAAGAGTGACTCTAAAATCAAAATATGGGGGGTGCCTGGGTGGCTCAGTGGGTTAAAGCCTCTGCCTTTGCCTCAGGTCATGATCCCAGGGTCCTGGGATCGAGCTCTGCTCAGCAGGGAGGCTGCTTCCCCCTTTCTCTCTGCCTGCTACTCTGCCTACTTGTGATCTCTGTCTGTCAAATAAATAAATACAATCTTTTAAAAAAAATATGCAGGGCTGGTTGTTTCCATGAGGCTGGCAAAAGGCAGCTGGGAAGCATGGCGATGGAGGCAGTGTGAAGGAAACTGTCTGACCATGGAGGATGAGCAGGAGGCTGTGACAATGGCCTGGGGCTGAGGATTGCTGAGATCCTGGTGAGGAGCAAGTGGTTTTCATTTCAAAGGAACAGTAAGTTCTGCTCTTCTTATTTGTAAGTTTCCTGGACAACTTTCCCTCCTTTCCTTCCTCTCTCTCCTGGTCAAGGTTTTAGTAGACCCAGACTCTGGACTCAAAAAGGAGGGCTGGGAGATAAGAGGAGGCTCAAGACTGTGAAGTGCTCTGAACAACTACCCCAGGGTTCCTGGAACTGGGGGATTCATGCTCCTCCAACCTGCCTTTTCCTGCCAGTCATTGTCAGGCCTGCCCTGTGAGCAGTTCCACTGATCCCCAGGGGCCCTGGCCTTTCAGTGCCCCAGCCCCAGTGCCTGGGATAAGGTTGCAGGGCCTGTGCTGTGGACAGCTGATGGAGGGGGTGGAGACAGGGTCAGAGAGCATGGAAGAAAGAGGTACAAGCTGAGAAAGAGAAGAGGGGAAAAGAGGAACTGATGGAAGGCCACAGAGGGTGCTTTTAAAAAAAACTCCCCCATTAGCCCTCGTTCCTTGGAGCCTTTCCATTTAGTCAAAACAGAAATTAGGTTCCAAGGGAGTGCAGGAAACATGTGGTTGTCAAAGAAGAAAGAAAAAAAAAAAAATACTGAAGCAACTTTCCCATCGCTCTCTCCCTTCTTTCTCTTCTCCACCACAGGATAAAATTTCAGTCCAAGTGCTTCTCAGTATGAACCAGGCTGATGGCCCCGATGAATATCTGCTGCTTCCAAAGGAAACTCTCCCTGCCTGTGTGAAGCCATTAACATTGAGAATCAAGGTCACTCTGCTTGCACCCAAGGGAGGTTTTGCTGCTTTTCACACACCTGTCTGAGTGCGCAGCCCCGCCAGCTGAGGCACCGCGGTCCTCAGTGTCCTGCTGCGGCCTGTTCATTACACCCAGTGGACAGCGGTCATGGGAACCTGCTACAGGAGGGCTGTGGCTTAGACAAGGGGACACAACTCCAGCCAGAAGGGTTAGGAGACCCTGGAGCCCTCCTGCTGGGAGCGAGGCAGTATAGGAGGAAAAGTACACACGAGGGGGTCATTCATGCCTGAGGAGTCTTCACCCAGCAAGTGGTGTGCCCCCTCTTTGTTCTCAGTTTCTTTAACTGTAAAATAGGGGAAGATCAGCCAATGTGGAAAGGCTGTTGATCGCAGGAATTCGGGTTAAATGCAGCAGACTGAATGCATGTGCTTGCTCTCAAAACCTCACTAACATGAGAGTAGAGGCATAAAGGAATGGAAGAAGCAACACACAGGGTGCGAGGCATCAAGAGTGTGCTCGTAGATAAAAGAGCCAGGGAGAGGGAACAACTAACTCACCAAAAAGGGCATGGGATGGGCTGTGGAACGGAAGCCAGTGAGAGACAAACCCACGTGACCCCCAGGAAATCAGAATGGCTCTGCGATTTGGGGACCAGGGAAGGGAAGGGAGATGCATTCCTCAAAACAGAAATGGCCCAGAAGCCCATAAGAAGCGAACAAACTCCGGGTTCCTTCCTCCACCCCCCACAGAAGGCAACAACCTCTCCAAAGAGGGTAAAGCAGAGGCTCAGAGTTGGAGAAGAATTCTGCATATCTCCCCCAGCTCCCACGGCACCCCCCCATCCCATTACGTCTGGAGCTCTGGACCACTGCAAGCCAGGTAGCACATCCCACACAAGATGTGGGAGAAATAATCTGAAAAACCGAATGGACCCAGAGAAGAAGTGTACACCTGTTGGCATTTGGGGGTCCCCCACTGGAAACTCCAGTTCACCGCCTAATCACCACAGACTCTAGGACCCAGGGAAGTAAAGTCCAGCAATCAAAAGGCCTTGATGTAAAACACAATTCTAACCAATTTTCTTACATTGTAAAGGGTAATGTACATGAAAAAAGCACATACAAGGTGCATACACAGTCAAAATAATCGTATTAAAAACACCTGCATGTCCTACTCACCTTAGGAAATAGAGACCCCCCCACAACTTTGAACCCCATATGTGTTCCTGTCCTACTGTATCCCTCTCCATCTCAAAGCAACCACTATGCCAGATTTTGTTTTCATCATCTTCTTTGCTTTCCTTTGTAACTTTACCACACATGTATGTATCTCTAAACAATCTACTGTTTAGTTTTCGCCTGCTTTTGAACTTTACATAAACAATGCCCTACTGCATTTAATCTAGAGCTTGTTTTGTTTGCCCACTGTTAGGCTTTTGAGGTTCATCCACACTGAAATGTGTATGAATATTTATCTTTTCATTGATGTATAGAATTACATTATAAGAAAATCCTGTAATTTTTATATCCATTCTCTTTGGGGTGGATTTCTGGTTGTTTCTAAGCTTGGATTATTGTGAACAGTGACGTCCTAGCCCATTTTGTACAGTGTTTCCTACTAAGTCTGTGCCGTGGATTCCTTAAAGTGTGTGTGTGGAGGCAAGCTGGATGGGGCATAAATTTTATTCATGTCCAACTTTCCTGGATAATGTAAATTAATTCCCCTGGTGAGTCTGACCAACTTACACTCCACCAGCTGCATGAGAATTTCCTGAACTCCATATTCTCACCACCATTTGGCATTACCAGTTTCATTTTGAATGTAAAACATGCCATTTCAGTATTATTATGCATTTCTCTGATTACAAATGATATTGCACATTATTTCAAATATTTATAGGTCATACATACATCCTCTTTGGTAAAATGACCCTTCATTTTATTTTCGCTTTTTTTTTTAAGGAAGAGATTTTATTTGTTTGTTTGTTTGTTTAAGTAAACTCTATCCCCCATGTGGGGCTCAAACTCATGACCTCAAGATCAAGAGTCATGTGCTCTGCCAACTGAACCAGCCAGGCACCCCTGCTCATTCATTTCATTTGCCAATCTTAAAAGTGCATTGTTAGTCATTTTCTTTCAGTTTTTTATATATTTTAAGTACAGATCTGTTGTTGGTTGAGTTGAAAACACCTCTCAAATTCCCAAATCCACAAAGCCCATGGTGAACATAAATACTTTCTTGTTTGACCTTTGCAAGTTAAATTTTGTCTTTACATGTCTGCCTATCTCCAGTGTTGCCCATGTCAGGGCTGTGTTCAGGTGGCAAGAGCCCCATTTGCCTTTACCCTGTGGTCTGGCACCCACCATGGCTCTGCAAAATGAGGCTATTCAATAAAAACTTTGTGCTGGGAACATGGAGGAGGTGATGGTGACTCACACTGGGGCACACTAGTCTACAGGCAATCCTCTCTGACACGGCTTCATCCATTCAGATGTGTATACACAAACAGGCCTCTCTCTGCATCATCATTTTCCACTGGGGGTAGACTTACCCCTATCTGTTGATATCAGTTTTCCAGATTCTTTCTGTCCCTAGGACCACAAATAGTAGATATTACTGTACAAAGTAGCTTACAGGAAGCAAAGCTCTTGCACAATCCAGAGATCAGGAAAGCATGGTTAGGAAGAGTGTGGTAGCCATCCTCTCTCTGTCTTGCAGTCGTGTGTATACAGAAGCTGCCAAACAAATATTTAAACATTTCAATTAGAAATTGAGAAAATGGAATCATTAATCTCTTTTCCTCCCACAGGAAAGGTGCTAATCGAATTATAAACTCTTTGAAGTAAGAATGATTAATAGCATTTTAGGAATGAAGGATTGAAAAGTGCCTAACGAAGGGGTTCTCAAAGTACAGTGCCTGGACCAGCAGTTTCAGGGTCACGTGGAAAGGTTTGGAAATGTAAACTCTTGGCCCCAACCCAGATTTACTGCATCAAAAACTCTGAAGGTAGAACCCAATAATTTGTGTTTTAACAAGCCCTTCAAGTGGGTCTAATACCTGCTGAAGTATGAGAACCACTGGTCTAAAGTCATTTGGCTTCCTTTTTTGGTGGATGAGCAAGCTGAGGGCAGAAGAGAGAAGCAGGTCAAGGCTACTTGACTAGGAATCAGTGGGCCTCAGAAGCAGAGCACGAATTTATGCAGAGCCGACTCTATTTTATGACTTGGCCTTCTGTCTGCTGATCCCTGCCTACACACTCACCTTCTGCCGTATTCCTGGAATAACTTGCTTGTACCTAACTGGTTGTGTCAGTCCATTAGTGAGGGTAGCTAACAAGCCAAGGTCAAGGATTTGATCTACAATTGGAACCACTTTCCCTTTTCATTCTATGACCACAAATGATACCCCTGCCCCAGTCAGCCATCCCACAAATACGTTCTTTGGCCAAGAGGAAGAGCAGGTGTAAAAGTATGGAAGACTTAGTGAAAATTCCATCACTTCTACTGGGGAGATAAGAAAAACACGTTCCCTGTGTTGGTCCCATGACACCATCTTTGTGCAGGAGGAACGACATTGTGCATTCACCGCATGTAAAACAGCATGTGTGTTAAGCTGGACATCATGCTAGTAACCCAGTTCTGGTGCCCTCAGCCAGAAAGTTTGTATATGTTGCCAGTCTACATTCCAAACTTGAAGATTTCATGGATCAGCAACATTTCCAAAAATTCTAGAGGACAGATAAGTGATTGCCCTCTTTCACTCTATCAAATAAATATATAGACACAAAAACAATAACTACTACCATGACTGTCCTTATCACCTAATATCATCGTCCTTTCTTATGACCCCAAAAAGGTGCAGCACTTCAGAATAAAGATGATATTTTCTAAGAAATACGAATTCATGAACTCATTTTTATCATTTCTCTTCTAGCCTATGAAGATACTTTGCATGGAGTGACAGGGATATGCAGATCAGGGTTTGGGAGCCACTTTTCCCTTAAGCAAATGGCCATCTGCTCAGCCTGCCTTAGGTCTTCCTCAGGACTCCTATAGCACCCTGTGTCTGTCTCAATAGTTATCCTTTTCATACTCATTTATAGTTACCTGCTTATCAGTATATTTGTCTTACTCTAGTGGCAAGTTCCAGAAAACAAGAATTGAGACTATTTCAATATTGAATTTTGTTTCTTTAGCACTTGCCTGGAACATGAGAACCAGACAAGAAATAATTATAGAAGGAGGGGAAAAGAAAGGAAGTCAGAAAGACAGGAAGGCAGGAAAGAACAAAGAACTAGAGTTTGCCACAGACAAAAATCTCTTTAATATCTAGTATTTATGGCTTTAATTCTTAGAAGCGAAAGGGCCCTTTAGCATGGGGACCTGAGCCAGACGACCTCATTCTGGCCAAGAAGCCAACATGGAGAGCCAAGTCAAGCCCATACTTGACTTGCCATCTTATCAGATATCAGGCATGACTTCCCTCTCATTGCTCACTTTAGAGACTGTGCCTTCCAGAAGGGAAATGGGGACAGTAGACAGCTGGGTAGGGGAGGGGATTATGGGGGGTAGGGGAGAAGGTTGACTGACGGGAAGCTGTAGTTCATTAGAGCCCTGCTCTGTGGAGTTATCAGGCAGGCCAGGAGATAGTTAGACACTGAGCCCAGAGGGCTGTGAGTCGATGAGCTACCTCCTTCACACTGTATCTTAAAGGCCACATTGATGCAAGACACTTATGAGTATGTCTCTGGAACAGGAACTTCTGGAGAATTTAAGAAGCTGCCATGCTCTCTCAGTCCGTGGCTTGGACAAGCTGTTGGTTGATGCACCATGATGCAATAGGGTTTGATATTTCAGAAAGGGCCAAAGGCAGGACAAAGCCACCTCTTGGCCAGGAAAGGAGACGGTAGGAAAAGGAGGTGGGCCACATGATAAAAGCCCAGATGGGGAGGCTGTTTTTAGTTTCACGTACTCACAGCCAAGATGGCAGGAAAGATAATCCCCCACCAAAATCCCTCAAGGAGGGGCCAGTGATACTGCCACCTTTTACCCACCCACTTCCTTGCCCCAGTGCCCAGAAATGTGTCATGGAAGACCAAGCAATGTCCTCATGTCTGCAGCCCTGGGACTTTCCTAAAGGGAGAGAGAATTCATGTTTGGGGAATTTTTAGTCTTTGTGTTGGATGTCTTCCCCAGGTCCCGCTTCCAAGTTAGAGCAGAAGTTAAATGGGTGTCAGAACTTGCTGAAAATAGGGGACTGGATTTCATGACCCTACAAGACGCAGTTAGCAGAGAAACTCAGAGAAGGAGAATCAACAGAGGCAAAAGAGACAAAAGATACAGGAGGCAGTCAGTGACAGAAGCAGGAGTGGAAATAAAAGCTGATCTGGAAGTTCTTGCTGGGACATTTGAAAGAAGTGAAAAGTGATTAACTGACCACAGTGATTTGCTTCCTTGTTCAATAAGCAAATATTTATAGCAGTCCTCCCACCCACCAGGCATTACTTGGAGCCCCTGCCCTCAAGGAGCCTATTGTCTATCAAGAAAGAGAAACAAGAACCCACAGGAGCAGTGACATCTACTGTTCCCTGATGCCAGGCAGGCTTCTAAGCACTGTGCACTTAATCCTCCCAACAACCTGAGAGAGAAGTCCTATTATTAGCATCACCCTCATTTTACAAATAAGGATATTAAGGCACTGGGAGGTTAATAATACAAAGCTGAATTTTTGTATCTTTCTAGTTTTAAAATGCCAAATCTTCATTCTTGTTCCGTTTCTTTATTTCCTATATAAATATCCTGATTCTTTCTCTCTAAGTCAGCTCACATTTTAATGATTGTCTCATTGTCCAGCTATGAGTGGTAGAGCTGGAGTTCAAAGCCTGTATTCTTCTAGTATCGTGCTGAGGGGCGCCTGGGTGGCTCAGTCAGTTAAGCATCCGACTCTTGATTTTGGCTCAGATCATGATTTCAGGCTTGTGAGATCAAGCCCTGAGTCAGGCTCCACACTGGGCATGAATCGGCTTAAGATTCTCTCTCACCCTCTGCCCGACCCACCCCTCTCTCCACCTCTCTAAGAATAAATTAATAATAATAATAAAAATAATTATGATATTATGCTGAGTGCCAGTATTACCACAGCAGTTAAGTTCCTGGGAAAAAGGAAGGACAGAGCAGTAAGATTTTAGAGAAGAAAGCTCAGAAGCCCTTTCCTTATATCAAAGCTGAGCTCTGGAAGATAATGGACAAATATTGAGACAATCATTAAAATGTGAGCTGACTTAGAGAGAAAGAATCAGGATATTTATATAGGAAATAAAGAAATGGAACAGGAATGAAGATTTGTCATTTTAAAACTAGAAAGATACAAAAATTCAGCTTGATAGAGCAATATGCACTGGGTTTGCCCTTCTCAAAGTCTCCCTCCCCACCAACCTCAGCATCCCCAAATTTCCAGCCTCCACCCGAAACAGAAAGAGCTGCCTATGACATCTCTTCAGATCCTGCCTCAAGCCAAGTTCTGGTTAAACCCAAAACAAAGAAACCCTTTTTTTTTTTTAATTAAAATAAAATGGGAGATTGAAAAAAAATTGAGATTTAGGGCTACTAGATGAGTCTTATTTGTACAAGCCTCTGCAAAGTTAGGTTGGTAGGAACAGAAAAAAGACAAAATAAGAAAAAAAAAGTTGGATTTTTTTTTTTTTTAGGTTAGCTGTTCACTAGCACTCTCTGGAATGATTGAAACGTTCTGCATCTGTGCTATCCAATACAATAGCTATTTAGTCAAGCATGGCTATTTAAATTTTAAATTTTTATTTAAATAACATTTAAAATTTAGTTCCTCAGTTACACTAGCTGCATTTCAAGTACTCAGTAGCCACATGGATCTAGCAGTTAGCATACCGGACATCACAGTTCTAGAACAGAACATTTTATTGAGGCTTCATACAGATAAAACACATAAAAGGAAAATGCAGAGGTAAAAATTTAGGATGTGGTTCAGTAGTTCTATGATATATGAGCTTCCCTTAGGAGAGATAAAATTTCTAATAAAAAATAAAAGAAGTCATAAAGGAAATGAAAACATTATTTAGATAACTAGGTATTTCATAGGTGCACACCAGATATTTCTTGTTTACTAATGAAACTACCCCCTACATTAGAAGACCTACGTCCCAGCTTCCCACCCTCAAGCTAACATTTGCTTAAGTTCTCTCTGGGAGCATATGGGAGGCTTAGTTGGTTAAGAGTCTGCCTTCAGCTCAGGTTGTGATTTCAGGGTCCTGAGATGGTGCCCCCCATTAGGTTCCATGCTCAGCGGGGAGGCTACTTCTCCTTCTCCCTCTGTCCCTCCCCACCACTTATGCTCTCTCTCTCTTTCTCTCTCTCTCTCTCTTGCTTGCTTTCTCTCTCTCTCTCAAATAAATAAATAAAAATCTTAAAAAAAAAAAGTTCCCTCTGATCTTCTTTTTCCCAATGAAGACTTGGTCTTGCTCATGAATGTTAAATAGGAAGCACATACACCACCATCTCCTGTGCCCATTCCCACTGCAGGTCATCTTCGGCTTCTTTACAATTTATCATACCAAGCAGCCACCAAAAATTGATCAAAACCGTCACAGAAAATGAAACATTTTTGCTCCCTCTGTTTGAGCTACTTTTCAAATATATTTGTGATTGTTTCAGAACTCAGATGACAAAACAAAAACAAAAACAAAAAATCGACAAAATAAAATAATGCTGAAAAGACCATTATCTGGACAAGTGGCCATCCAACAGCCTTTCTCAGGCATCAGATTGCTTGTTGTGTTGTTTAGAATACATTGACAGAATTCGGTCTGAGATGGTGGCTCTGATATGATGGTTAATTTTACGTGTCAACTCAGATAGGTGGTGGTGCCCAGTTGTTTGGTCAAACACCAGTCTAGATGATGCTGTGAAGATGTGATTAACATTTAAATCAGTAAACTTTGAATAAAGTCAGTTACCTTCCATCTGTGGGTGGGCCTCACCTAACCAGTTGAAGACCACAGGCTAAAAGACTGAGATCCTTGGATACAAGAGGAATTCTGCTTCCAGGTTGCCTTCAGACTCAAGACTGCAACATTAACTCTTCCTTGACCCTCCAGTCTGCTGGCCTTCCCTGAAGATGTCAGATTTGTCAACTCCAACAACTGCATGGCTGATTCCTTAAAATCTCTTTCTCTCTCTCTCTCTTTTGGTCTCTTCTTCCACATACATGTATTTATGTATGTGTATATGTATATGCACATGCACACAGAGACATGTATGTATACATCCTACTGGTTCTGTTTCTCTGGAGAACACTGACTAATACAACAGCCAAGAACACAATGCAATGCACTTACGTACCTTCAATCTCACAGTGGCACTGAACACACAGCCATAGTATAAAGATGTGCATTTCACATGGAGTAGATGCTGACGTGTTCATATGTTTGTGGGGTGGAAGGTTCTGGGGAGTCCTAAGCCCTGTTCTAAACTATGTCTTGGCCCAGAAACCTCAGGCTTCATGGTCTAAGAAATTATTTACCAGTATCCCTTTCTGCCTGTGGGTGCAAAGAGGAAAGGGCAGAAGGAATCCACCCCACTGAAAGCCCCAGTGAGCAAATGCATGCATCCACCGTTCCTGTGTTGACTTGGTCTTTGTGGTTCAAGTTCCAAGGAAATAGTTATCCAGTTAATTGCTGGGGTACAAACAAGACCTAGGCCCACACTGAAGATGGGGAAAACAGTGTAACAAGCAACGTGTGCACAAATAAAGAACAGCACCTTCCAGCTCATCTCACACCTTCCTTTGGGAACCACTCAAAAAACTTGTCTTCAGGAATCGGCCTGTGTGTAAGAAAGAGACAGAAATGTTTTTGACCCACAGATGAGTTTTATTTGGCCAGTGTGCCTTTTGTAAAAATTGGGTCATTTCCAATTAAAATCCAGATTCCAGTTTCTCTTTACAAAAAGGAGTGTGGGGCACATTCAGCCCCCAGTCTTGTGTGCCAGTAACAAGTTGGAGCTCAGTTAATGGGGGGAGCCTTTAAAATTCAGCTAATCTCTTCTATTGCCTAGTATTTCATGCCAGGTCCATTTGGCTCACCTATTGGACATGTAGACATTGGAGGTGGGGCACCTTAGCTATGTTGTCCTGGTCCACAGCCTTCTTGAAGGAAGACCTTCCTTATTCTGGGGGTGCCCTGCAGGGCAGTGCACACACAAGGGTCTCTCATTCCACGTGGATTAAACACAGGCTCCATTGCACAAGATATAGCTGAAGTCACAGCCTGACTTGTATAGTGGCAGGCCGTGTCAGCAGCTACCAGAGAGAAGCGGGTGGAGGCAACTCCAAGGGAGTCATACAGCCCCAGAAGGAGAGCCCAGGCAGGGGTGTCAAGGCCAAGAGTGCCGCCTGAGCAATTTGAGACAACAGCTTGGGCGTGCCTGGAGACAGGACAGGGTGGCTGCTCCGTGAGCTGGGACACGTTTAAAGTCACACAGGCTAAGCAGAAAATGCCTAGTGTGCTGTCAGCCCTGACAGACTAACCCCCTGGTCAGCAGAAAGGAGGGAGCTGGAAATATTAGAACCAGTTCGGAAGAAAGAAGGCAATGTATACTTGGTAAAAGCAAAGCAAGCATCAGGCATCCTCCATCCTCGCCTTTGTTATTCTGGGGTTTCCTTCTATCCCTTTGCTGGTGGGGAGGCACTACATAAGTGGGTTTCAGAAGAGTCACCTGAACATAAAGCGCCCACTTCCTCCAATGGGCCTTTCCTCCTGCTGTTGTCCACCATCCTACCTCTGTGCCCTCTACTCTCCTGCATCTCTGATGGCCCAGATCCCACCCCCCTTCTCAAGACCCACCCCAAAGGCCACCTGCAGCCCACCCCAGAGGCTTCCCCACTGCCCAGCTCCTTCCCTCACACTCCTCACAGAAGGTCATGGCATCCCGAGCTATGAAATGTCCTTCTCAGAGTGTACTTAGACACGGCCCTGACATCCAACCTGGGCTGAACCACATAGCACCATGGACTGTCAGAGCTGAAGAGGACCTTGGGATGGACACTTCCATCCCCTCTTACCACAGAGGAGCCATTTGGAGCCAAAGAAGGAAAAACCTCTTGTCCAGGGTCACAGAGCTGTCCGGTGGGGAGGCAGAATTAGAATCCAAGTCTTAGAACTTTGGGTAAATCAGATATACTTGTTAGAGCACAGCTCTTGAGTCCAGTGGACCACCTCCCAATCCTGTCCCAGCACCAACTAGCTACGTGACTTTGGGCAAATACTCTCACCTCCCTGTGCCTCCCTTCCTCATCTGTAGAGTGTGGCTAATAACAGCACCTCCATCCAACTGCTGTTTTATGGATTAAAAGAAAGAACCCATTTATGAAACTCTTCACCAGTGCCAGATGCTGAGCTATTTATTAAAAGGACTAAGTGCAGTGGCCTTTGTCAAAGTGGCTTGTCAAACGCTCTATTCATTTATGGGGTTGCGACTGTTCACCAGGGTCCCCCCACATTTTAGAGCTGCTCAATATGGCACCCACCAGCTGCATATGGCTCTTTAAATTTAAATTACTTGGAATTGAATAAAATTTAAGAATCAGTTCTTTGGTCCCACCGGCCACATTTTCAGGGCTCACTAGCTCCATGTGGCTGGTGGCTACTGTATGGGGCAGTGCCGATATGGACCATTTCTACCTTGGTAGGACACTCTGTGGACAGGTTGTAGTTTCCGAATCTAGAATGGACCTTAGGAGTTTAGGGCAGCCCTGAAAAGTAGGAGCAGTTGAGTTCTGTGCCCCTTTGAGCAATCCTTTTCCTTTCCTTCCCTTCAGGGACAACTCTGGATTCTTGATCTGGACCAAGACTAGAGTTAATTCCTGGGGGAAAAATCTGGGACTGTCCTAACTACAACCTACCTCCATGGGGTACATGATCTGAGAGGCAGGGACCACCACAAAGCCAGTGAGAGACTACTCTTAGCATTGCCACTGTACTGGCCAGTCTCCCAAAGACCTGAGGCTCATAATGAGACAGATAACACCCCAGGCCTCAGGCTCAGCCTCTGCCCCAGCCAG
This sequence comes from Taxidea taxus jeffersonii, assembly GCA_003697995.1. Classification (NCBI taxonomy): domain Eukaryota; kingdom Metazoa; phylum Chordata; class Mammalia; order Carnivora; family Mustelidae; genus Taxidea; species Taxidea taxus. The sequence goes on from RCUC01142880.1 coordinate 14,557, forward strand.
GGTCCTGACTGAAAGGGAGGATGGGGGAAGGATGAACCCAGGAATGGCCACATCCCCTTCCAAATGGTAAGAGGGATAGAATGAGTAGGGCAAGGGGACCTCTGTGAACTGGACTAAAGCCCTGGAGCCCTAGAGCTTTCATCTTGGCCTTCTCCGCACAGATAACCTATCTGCTGCCTCACTGGCCTTGGCCGCACTGCTCAGAGCTGAGAGTATTGCTCCCAGAGTTCCAATCAGTGTTCAGCTGTGGCTTTCACCAGGAGCAGAGAGTTCCTGCCTTACCCCAGGACCCTCCAGTCACGAAGACTTCATACCAAGAAAGTATCTCTGGCCCTTCTCTTATTAATACTGCTGCCCTGAAGGGTCCTGCATATAACTGCATTGAAGAGGCCAAGGGAGAGAAAAAAAAAAGAGGGAAGAGGGAGAGGTGGTTAAAGAGGAGAGAAATGAGGAGGGGAAGGAAGACATGAGGGTAAGAAGGAAAGAAGAAAGAGTCCAGAAGGTGGATGAATAATGGAGAGATGGAGGGAGCAGAGTGGGAAAGCAAGAGACTTGGGAAGAAAAATGCCCCAAGTTCACAGTCACTGCTCATCTGTGCTGCTGGCTGACGTGGTCCCCTCCCCACCTCACACCATCTGCTGGGCTGACTGGCCCCTGATGGCAGCTGGTCAGTGGGACCCCGCATTGACCAGGCCAGAATGGAGTGGCAGGGTAAGGGGGGAGAGAGGGGGAGCTTTCTTTCCTACTTTAGCCCCTAGAATGGAATGCCCCCTCCCAGACTTTCTGGCCCCAACCAGAAGCACTGAGACTTGGTGGGCTCTAGCCGGGTAGAGCGGGTGCAATGTACACCACTCTCTGCTCAGCCACCTCCTCACCCCACAGAGCTGATTCCGCTCACTCTCCAGAAAGGCCTGACTCAATGTCAGTAAGGGAGGAGGAATGCTGATGGGGATACGGGAGTCCAGTAAATGCTCTCTGGGGCCCCAACTCTTCTGCGGTCTGTTTAAGATGAAAGGATGACCTTAGGAGGTCCATGTCCAAACGTGCTCTTCCCTTTGCATGCTGCCCATGTTTCTCTGCAGGTTAGCAGTCTATCCAAAGCAAACTGTTCCAGCCTCTCTGTCACCTCCCCATGCTCTAGAGTCACCTTTACCTAGGAGACCTTTTCCATGTCTCCACAGGGAATTAGGTCATATATAGGCAGCACTATCCCTCCAACCTCTTCCAGCTGTAGAATTCATTTCTGCTTTTTTACAAATAGAGAAACTGACACCTAGAAAAGGAAGATGATCAAGTGAAGACTGCTTGGCCAGTGGTATCGGGTCAAGGTTGGAAGTTGGGGCTCGGGATTCTGGGTACAGCCCTTCCTCCTCTGCTTCCCCAGGCCTCCCTTAAACAGAGGACAAAGAAAGTGTCAGTCGCTTCCACATCCCCATAATGTAATCTAATAGGGTGTAGGACCTCCACCATGGTTTCTCAGAGGTCTGTATCTTTCTCCTTAGAGCTGGACATGGTCTCCTTTTTTGCTCAACAAACCAAGCTGGTCTTCTTGGCTGATTTGTGTAATCATTTGGGACCTCTGCCTCCCAGAGCTAATGTGAGCTAAGAGGAGATGGGGCATGGGGGAGTTCACAAATTGTCTGCAGTGGCCCCTGGGAGGTACCGTCCTCTGAGCACAAAGAGGCTGGGGGCTGACAATGGCTCCCTTCCATCCACCTCCTGCCCCCCTGCCTCCCACCCTACCCCTGCCCCCCCGCCCCCGCCAGGACCTACTGATGAAAATCATTACGTAGGGCCCTCAAAGATTCCTGGAAGGGCTGAGGCTGCAGGCATGCTTAATGGGAAGTCACCATTTCCAATCTCCAAACAAATTCACAGCTCAATTGTGTTGCTTGGATGGTGCCAAATTCCTCCCACTGAGCCCGATTTCCCTACGACTTTTTTTTTTTTTGTAATTATTAAAAATACAGGCCATCTGCTATCCCTGTAGGAAAGGATGGCCAGAGGGCCACAAACAGATCCTACGTGACGCCAGGACCATAGTGCTCAGCTCTGCCAAACAACCTCAACCATCCAATCCTAGAAAATGCCCAGAAGATTCCAGCTGTTTCTTCCCTGGGGACTTTCTGTTTTTGCTCAGAAGAAAATTGGTTTCAAAGGGCAGATGCAAAGTGCATGCAATGAGGAGCAAGCGGTCAGGATGTGGGATTAGGAGAGATGAGAGGCCTTGACAGGAATCCCATAGCAGCTTTTTTCTAGGGAAAGTCTGTGTTTTGCATGGTTTCTAGTTCTGGCTGACTCGGGGAACTCAGACCTTGGATTTCCACATGAAGGTACTTAGCACAGCCTCACACACCCACTGGACCCCCTATAAAACCATTTATTTAACTTGACATCAACAACCCTGGTTTATAATAACAGTCATAACATCACCCAGACTTATTTGACTTCATTTGCGTATGAGCCCTGGGGCACCAAGGGAAATGAATGGGCATTACCAGAACTTACAAAGGTAGCTGGAAGTAAGAATCCTTGGCAGGAGCAGACTTCTGGACAGTCAAGCAGAGTATATTTGGTTTCCCAGAGAGAGTAAGTCACCTTGGTAATGCTGGTGACAGACTGTTGCATCCCTATAGGTGATGGGGAGCCACAGGCTCCTGTGCTAAAGGCAACTCCTAGTCTGAGTCTGTTGCTAGGGTCCCATGGCCTCTGGAGGCCAGCTGACTGACTCTGAGTGCTGGCTCCTCACTTTCCAGTGCTGTGAGATCAAGTCAGTTACTTAACTCCTCCAAGGCACCAGCCACAAGAAGTGGGGGGCTGTCCTGGACCCTCCAGCTGAATACGATTGAGTTATCCTAATTACCACCCTGTGGAGCAAAACCATCACCCAGCGGAGCCCTGTCCAAAGTCCTCACTCACTGGAATCATGAAATAGGAGAAAACTGTAATAAAATTGTTGTTGTAAACCATTAAATTCGGAGAGTGTTTGTCACACAGCAATAGACAATCGTGTCTGTATCAGATACCAGCACAGCCAAGAGCAGCAAGGTCAGACATATCTGACTCACACTGTGACTTAGATCAAAGGATACGCTTCACAAATTGACTCTGAATCCCTTCCTTTGGGAAGCCACTCCTCCCTCATTCTCTGACAATGCTGCCGGCAAAGTATAAGCGTACCAAGTGATGGCAGAAATGGCGAGCATTCAGCAAGCCTATTTCCTTTCCTGTTGAGCTCACAACTAGTCTATACTTCTTGGACAATGTTATAGTCTATACATATGGCCACGGGCTGGCCAGTGAAATGTGGGCCTGGCCCCTGAAAGAACCTCCTGTGTGCTGGTCCAGTTTCTCTTCCTCTGTCTGTTGGTTGAATATTGATGTTCTTGGTGACCTTGGAAGCCACATGTGGGAAGATGGCAGAACCTCCCTCAGCCTGTGCACTTGAGAATGTCCTCTACATTCAACTTAAGTGATTTAAAGGTAAACTTTCCTTCTGTCAAGCCACTGGGATTGGCAGGGCTTATGACCGTAGCTAGAACATCTTTACTATTCCACTGTGGTTAGTGACTCCAGCCTAGCCAATCAGAGAATCTTTTCCTTCTGGCCATGAGATCATGGCAGTAATATCCGTAGAACTCAGGATGGACTAACAGAGTCACTTCCTGAAATGTGCTAGGTACTCTCTTTCTCTGGAACCCATAGGGGAATTTTGCTGCCAGAGAAGAAAGACAGCATATTGATGATGTCAGTGAACTCCCGGGTTTAATTACACCAGAAGCTAGACCATTCCTTGGAATACTCAATAGTATGGGCCAGCAGATATCCCCTAGGGGGAAAAAAAAGTATTTGGTGATATATTTCTAACCCTTATCACCAAGAGTCCTAACACTAGAGGACTCAGGGTTAAGAAGAGTCCATGGAGAGCAGAGCATCCTGAGGCCAATGCCCATGTGACTCAGATACCCAGAACTTCTCCTTCCATACAGCCCTGATGATCATTCAGTGGGATCTCACATTTTATTTTAAAAATGATTTCATGATATTCCTACATACCAGCTTGGCAGGTAGCTCTGATCTAGGAAATGAACCCAAGCCAGGAGATAAGAGTCAGCTCTGCCTCCTGGGCAAAACAGAATGTTTATCTCAAATATGGTGTCACTCTGTAAATTTCAAACAATTTTAGAAGCACCCAACTCCCAAGTACAGTGGTATTGCCAAAGCAAATGGACGGTGTCCAAAAGGCAAAGGAGGGTGGGTAGCAACATGTGGGGCATGAGGAGAAGGAACCAAGAATTAGGGAAGAGGTATAAACCTTAAGTTAAATTTCCATTCTTTGAGGGAAACATCTGAACCCTCACATATTTGCCTTTTTTGTCACACTTGTGTGTCACACACTTGTCCTTTTTGCTTCTGTTCTTACTTTTTTATCACCTATACATTTCATATATCTTCATTGTAGTGGAATTGAACCGTGTAACCCAAAAAGATATGTACAAACCCTAACCGTTAGTGCCTATGAATGTGACCTTATTTGGAGATAGGGTCTTTGCAGATGTAATCAAAGATAAAGTCATTCTGGGTTAGTGTGAGCCTCTGATCCAACAACTGGTGTCTGTGTAAGAGACCAGAGAGGAGGATTTAAATATAGAGACAGACACAAGTAAGGAGGGCAAGTGATGGGACCAGAGACTGGAGAGACTCAGCTACAAACCAAGGGATACCAAGGACCAGTGGAAGCCACCAAAGCTAAGAATGGGCAAGGAAAGATTCTTCTCTAGGGCCTTCAGAAGGAATGTGGTCCTGCCTGTACTTTGTTTTCAGACTTCTGGCCTCCAGAACTGTGAAAGAATAAATTCATGTTTTTGTGATTTTTTTTAAGCAACCAATTTTGTAACAATATTTTTGTTTTTTTAGGGGAGTTTTTTTGATCATTTGTGATAGCACCCTCAGAAGCCAATATACCCAAGTTTCTCATGTGTATAAATGCTCTCCCATAGTGATTAAGCTGGGAAAGCGGCACCTCACCTGGTGGACTTTGTCATGGGTTGGAGGAAACCAAGTCTGTCCAACAGGGAATGTGCCACATGTTTCAAGATAAGTGCTTAAGAGGAGGCTGTGTTCGTATTCTTGCTCTGCGCCCTCTCCCTGTGCCCACATTCAGACAGATTCAAAATTCTCCATAAGGATGACATTAGGTTTAGGCAGTGCCAACCAGCTACAGTTTTTGTGCTCATCCATGGAATGAGCCCAGCCCGAAAAGATCGTTCCCCCAAATGTGACCACCAAGTGGGATGGTTGATGGCACAGTGTGGGAAGCAGACTTCTCTACCACTGCGTGACTTTGAGTAAATTCCCTCCAGCCTCTGAGCTTCACTTACCTTGTTTGTGAAATGGGCATAATCACAGAAGCAATCTCATGAGGTTGTTGCAGAAAATAAAAGAGCTGCTATCTGCAAAGCACCAGCACAAGGCTTGCACAGAGGGAGTCCTTCAGGGCTGTCTGTGGACTCACCAGCTGTTCTGAAGGAGACAGACTGACCCTGGCAGGTCAACACAAAGATAGATTTCAGCCCTCCGTTCCTCTCTTTTTTTTCTGCTTCCTTTTCTTTCTCTGTCCTGTCTCTCTCTGACACTCCCACCTCTACTCAGTCTCCAACATCTGTCCCTCTATCTCTTCTCTCTCATCCTTGCCCCCAAATGGTCTGGTCTGTCTCTCTCTTGGCCTCTCTCATCCTTACGTAGACCTCACTGAGGACATCTTAGGCATCCCCACATCTCAGGAGACCACTTGCTCCATTAGTGCATGACATTATTTATTACAGACCCTGAAAACTTCATTTAATAGACAAACTCCCAGCCCCTCACCCTCCTCCTCCTTCCTCAATTTGAGGAGGAGACATCTGGAAATCAATTTAACAAGGTGCCTTACAGGCGGCTGGTTCCTGGAGCTTCTCAGGAGGGGCTCCAGGGAGCCATTCCACAGAGGAAGCCACAAGCCAATTGGGTTGATGGACTGCTGGTCTCAGTGAAAATCCAGTCAACTGCTCCAGATGGGGAAAGGGTTACTTCCCACCTGCACTCCCAGGAAGAGTCTACATCTGTCCAAAGATGAAGGCATGAAGGGATGGAGGTAACTAACTGCACAGGAAAGCTTCCTATATTCCCTGCTGGACCCCCATGAGCTGTATGCACTTTGAGTAAGACTCTAGACCTTTCTGAGACCTTTTCTTCCACAGATGGATTTGACCAGATGAATTCTGAGATCCTTTCTTGCCTTTCATTCTAGAAATCTTGGGTAGAGCAGAGCCACCTGGTCAGAAACAGACAGGGCAGAAGAACAGAAAGAGACCAGGCATAGTTTATTGAACTACCACCTGACTGAGCCTGGGCTTGGTGTGCTGTAAGGACACCAAGATAAATACAGGAACTTGCAGCTGGGAAGAAAAGATACTACATATGTATAAATAATCCTCTGGCCCACATCATAGGGCCCAGTTGAAACGGCATCTCCCCATGCTCCAGTGAGCTCATAACCAGATGGGAGAGACAAAATCTCCATGCACAGGAAGATAAGAGGCCAGCAAGGGCAGAGGATGATCAATGTGACTAAGAACTGAGTCGTGTTGTGTGGGCCACAACTCCTACAGAAATTGAGGAAAGGAGAGTATCTCGAAATTGGGAAGGGATCATGGAAGGTTTCCTGAAGGAGGTAGGACTTGAGTTGAACCTTGAAAGACTTATACCCATGAAAAGAAGAGGATGGCGATTACCTGGGTCTGGTGCCACATAAAAACATAAAGTCCCATGCTCAAAAATTAAAAATTTCAACACAGCAACAGAAGAACATTCAACCAAGTGTGGAGGCCTCCTAAGTGTAGGGCCCTGTACAGCTACTAAGTTTACACACTCATGAAGCTGGCCCTGATATAGGGGACCTTCTGGGTGCCAGAAATATGTGAAAACAGTGAGGGTGGATTGACAACCTAAATATAAGAAATATATAAATACATAAATATAAGAACTAAAACTAAAACTATCAGAAGAAAGCAGAGGAGTAAATATTCATGACTTTGGATTTGGCAATGGATTCTTAGATTTAATATCAAAAGCACAAAGGACAAAAGAAAAAAATAGATAAATTGGGCTTGACAAAAATTAAAAACATTTGAGCAGCAAAGGATATTGTCAAGAAAATAAAAAGGCATCCAAAGGAGAAAATACTCACAAATTACATATCTGATAAGGTTCGAAGATCCAGAATATAAAGAACACTTACAACTTAACTACAAGAAGAAAGCAACCCAATTTTTAAAATGGGCAAAGAACTTGAAAAGACATTTCTCCAGAAAGGATCTACAAATAGCCAATAATAACATGAAAAGATGCTCAACAACAGTGGCCATTAAGAAAATGCAAATCAAAGTTGCAAGGAGATACCACTTCAAACCTACTGGGATGGCTACCATAATGAAAAAAAAAATAGGAAGAAAATCACAAGGTTTGGAGAGAATACAGAGACATAGGAACCCTCATACATTGCTGATGGGAATCAAAAATGGTACAGCTACTGTGGAAACCCAGTGGGTCCCGAAAAAGAGAAGCATCTGACCTACCAATTCCCTCATAGGTAAAAAAAAAACCCAAAGAAATAAAAATAGGTACTCAAATAAATAGTTATTCATAAAGGACCATCATAGGAATATTCACAACCTTCAGAAGATGGACACAACCCAAATGCCAATCAACAGATGAATGGATAAACAGATGGTGATAAAAACATAAAACAAACAAGCAACAACAAAAACCCACACAATAAATTATTCAGACACAAAATGGAATGAAGTACTGTACATGCTGCAACTTGGATGAACCCTGAAAACATGTTAGAAGCTGACCACAAAAAGATCACATATCATATGATTCTTTGTAAATGGAATATCCAGGATAGGCAAGTCCATAAGAACAGAAGGCAATTAGTGGGTGTCAGTGGATGAAGGAAGGTGAGAAAGGGAGTGACCACTTATTTGATGGGGCCTGGAGATTCTCCTACACTGGTGGAAGGTATTGAAAGTAGAGCCAGGCGGTTGTTGCACAACATTGTGAACACACTAAATGCACTGAAGAATACACTTTAAGATGATTAGTTATATGTTTTATGAATTTCACCTCAATAAAAAAATAATAAATGATTTTTTAAAAACCTATGGAGCAAGACTACAGAATGTGGCTATGTACTCGTGGGAGCCCTCAACAGTGTTGCCCCAGAGACTCTGTAGCATCACAGTAAATACATCACAGTAAATACTGTAAATACACACAGTATATAGCATATATAGCAGCGTGGACTCTAGTGTTGACCATCCAGGTTACGTTTCTGACTCTGCCTTTTGCTAGCTGGATGGCCTTGGGCAATTTACTTAGGCTCTATGCCTCAATTTTCTGATCTGTAAAATGGGGATAACATTATTAGATGATGACTAATGATCAGATTAGTTAAGTAAAATACTTAGAGCAGTCCTGATCAGTAGATCTGAGCCTTTCTTGTACTTAGAGGCTCAGGAATTTCAGACTGACCTTGTTGCCTTCTGCCACCCCCACCTCCTCAGTGCCCTGCCATATTCATGCATAAGCTGAAGGTATATTTATGAGATAGGTTAAGTGTGGCCATGGCCAGCCCTGGCCCTGACATTAAAGCCCATGGAAGGATAATTTACCCAAGCAAGAACATTTTATGACAGCCCTAGTTCTGGGACCAGAGTTGGGGACAGAAAAGATATAGAAAAACAGCAAGAGAAGAGAAAGCAGAACGCTGGTCCTGCCAGGCTCTTGGGAATACCTAAGTGTCAGCCTCCCATGGTTTGGCCACATTAAAGGATTTCTCCCTTCCAGCTTTCTTCATCCCCATGACTGTGTCCACAGATGATGCAAGAAAAATTAGAACTGAATTCTCCCCAACTTTGGAAATTTGCATATGGTTTCTGTAAAACTATTTAGGTAATATTACTATTTCAATAGACTTCCTTTTTTTACTTTAATAAACCTTATTTTATAGGAAATTTTGTATTACTATTCTCAGTCAGAAATAACAAACAATGGCCTGTCAGCCAAATCTGGCCAGCCACCTACTTTTTCAAACACTATTTTTTTTAACAAGATGGTATCAGGAGGGAGACAAACCAGAAGAGACTCTTAATGTCATAAAACAAACTGATTGGGGGGAGGGGAGTTGGGAGAGGGTGGTGGGGTTACATTATATGTTTAAATAAAAATAAAAATTTTTTAAAAAATACTATTTTTTTATAAAAAAATTGTTATTTATTTATTTGACAGAGAGAGACACAGCAAGAGAGGGAACACAAGCACGGGGAGTGGGAGAGAGAGAAGCAGGCTTCCTGCTGAGCAGGGAGTGGGCTCGATCCCAGGACCCTGAAATCATGACCTGAGCTGAAGGCAGAGGCTTAACGACTGAGCCAACCAGGCGCCCCTACATACTATTTTATTGTAAAGTGGTCTGTTGGTTTACATATTCTGTATGGCTACTTCTGCATTCCAGCAGCAGAGTTAAGTAGTTGCAATAGAGCTGTTATGGCCTGCAAAGGCAAAAATATTTACCCAAACTGGCTCTTTGCACCAAAATTTGTCTATCCATGTTCTGAGTGAAAACCTGCATCACTTGACTAGAATTGAAAAGCAGTAACCGATATACTGGAAACAAAATATTGTTAAGTTCTAGCTGGATTCTGTTGTTTTTGTTCAATAAATACTTGTTCATTTCATTCATTCATTCATTCATTATCTATTGGAGTACTTGCTCAAGACACCTCACAAGGTCCTGGGGACACAGAGGCAAACAGGATAGAGAGATCCCTGCTTTCATGGGGTTTATGTTTTAGTGGGATAGATAGGCACTGAAAAATAAGTATCCAAAGACATCCAAAAATAAGATAATCCAAAACACCTTTGCTATTCATTGTAACAGAAAATAATAAACAACATTGTATGTGAAGAAATGCCGGAGAGTTAGACAGATGACCCTTTCAATTAAAGGGTCAAGGAAGATCTCTCTGAGAAGGTGACATTTGGGCACAAACGCCAGCTATTCCTGGCTCAGAGAACAGAAAGTGCCTGAGGTAGGAATGGGATTGGTGTTACTGTTCTGGGAAGCTGAAGGCCTATAGACCCCAGACTCTGATTAACATCCCACCAATTAGCACATACTGGTAGCTATCAATTTGATTTGTCAGGATGTATTTTGGAGGCCTGCACACCCACCTTATTGCCCTGTGGGGCATTAAGCCACCTGAGGGCCAGGAAGGGCCTGAAGCAGGACTCTGAACCACCCCTGGGGAGAACCATGCAGGACTGGGCAGAGGAAGAAGCTGAACTAAGATGTAGCCCGACAAGGCCTTGGCCAAGCTGATGGGGAGTTCTGAGTAAGCACAGCTGCACAACTGTGGCCTTGGTCAAGCAGCACTGGCCAAGCCTGGTACCCCATCCTGCTCAGTCACTGGAGGTGGGAACAGGTGGGTGACCTTTGGTGAAATCATTCTCTGTGGCTGAAGCTGGCCCTGATGGAGCTGACAGCTGGAAACTGTCTGCTGACTGCACACCCACCGCTGGGCAGCAGGCCTTTCCCAAAAGGGGCATCTGGGCAGCACATCTCCTGATTGTCCATAAGGGGAAATGTCTTCACTGAAGAGTGTGCCCTTCCCATCTGCCTGCCACTCTTCTGCCCCCAGTCCCTGGTCCATTGCACATCCCCCATTCTTCCCCAAACCTCTTACTGAGCCAGCTGCCTAGAAAGAAGGGTGAGAAAGTGACCAGAAAAGCTAAGCCCAGCTAAGACGTCGGCTGGAGCAACTTATAGCACAAAGGATTTTCTTTGAGGACTCACAGACGGGAAGTCATCAGGACTCAGTAAATAAATAAATGTGTTCATTAGCTCATCTAATAAGAAATTATGAGTCATGGTACTGTGCATAGCAGTGAAAAACTCAGAATCTCAGACACTGTGCACCATTGGGGTATTTTCTGGTGCTCTGGAAACACTAAATAGACACCCACTTTCCAAGCCGACTCATGAGCCTGGCCCACCCTGAAGCCCTCCATTTCTCAGGCCTTTGGACCACCAATGGCTACCCCATCCCTGGCTGGCTGACCTACCACAGCCAGGGGGAGAGTCATAGTGTGCTTACTCACCAAAAACCACTGAACCAGATCAAAGTCCTCTTTAGCTCAGGAAAAACCCAGAAATTCCCCCCAAGAAACCCTTAGGATGACTGAAAGCAGGAAAGCAAGTGACTGGTCAAGATTCCACTCCTCTCAAACTCTTCAGAGGGATGCTCTAACAGCAGAAACCTCTCCCCATAGAAAACGTTCTGAGAAGACTTGATTGAGGTCCATCAGCTTTCTTTAAATGATTTTATTTATTTATTTTAGAGGGAAAGCACATGAGTGGGGTGGGAGGAGCAAAGGGAGAGGGAGAGAGAATCTCAAGCAGACGCCATGCTGAGCACAATGTCTGACATGGGGCTCAATCCCATGACCCTGAGATTATGAGTTGAGCTGAAACCAAGAGCCTGCTGCTTAAGTGACTGAGCAGGTGCCCCATGGCCCATCAGCTTTCTTTAAAGATGTATTGTCCTGGACAGCTGGTGCTCAACCTCCTACCCCCTCAGTCAAACAGAGGCCCATGGAAGTGAGGTGTCCTTTGGGAGATACACAGCCGGCTCCTGCAGGGCCAGGACAACAACCCTAGCTTCGGGCCCCCCTTCTTCCCATCTGCCTTATCACTGTCCACTGCAGTGTCCCGCCTCTCCCATGGCTGGCCCTCCCAGCTGTTTTTTTCCTTCCCAGCTCCCTCTACCCTGGGCCTGGCTGGCCCCAGAGAACTGGCAATCTCCTGTCGCGTTGTCAGTATCAGCTCACAACACCTTCATCCAGCTGCTTCCCTGCACGTCTCAGAACTGACACCCTGCCAATACTGGGAGATTTTCCAGGCGCCACCACTGCCCTCGGGAGTCCCTGGGGCATTCAGGGGAAGATCCTACAGGTGAGCAAGGAACAGTGTCACACAACCCCTGGGAAGATCCTGTATATGGGTGTTAGGTGAAAACACTGAATGCTGGGAAAGCAGAAGGTGAGGAACCGTCTGCAAAGGATGCGTGCGGACCAGGAGGGAGAAGCTGTCAGTGTCCCTAGACTGTCTCGGCTGGCCTAGAGGACAGTGTTCATGACTCTCAGTCTCCTGTGTTCAGAAGGACCTCCTCAGCTATGCTGGGGAGCAGGGCATCTTCTCCTCACTGCTCTGCCTGCACCTGCCTTGAGAACTTTAACTTCACCCTCCAGAGTCTCAGAGGTTATAGTTTGAGGATCCAGCCACCAATTATTTCCACACTATTTGTTCATAGGCCTGTGCCCCAAGCCGAGTCCTTTGGAAGATAGAAAATGGATTGACAAATATACAGCCAGGGATCCAGCAAAGGCTGACCGAGGTATGGGTAGATGATGGTCAGAGCAACAGGCCAGGAGTCAGACAGTCTTGGTGATAGTTTGGTTAACATGACCTTGTGCATCAGACACACCAGAGGGAGTTTCTGAGGAGGTCCCTAGTGTCTGCACTTCACCCAGCTCCTCCAGGCATTCCAAGCACAGGAAGAAGTGAGTACCGTGGACCCAGAAGGAACCTAGTCCTCTATCCACCACAGAATGGGCAAACTTCTTAGAACCTGCATTTTCTTCTCTGTCAGAATGGACTCCATAATCTTTTTAATTCTGAAGATTTTGTGGTTTCCAATGCACTTTCATCCAGATGGACTTTTTGGCTTCTCATGGCCACCTTGAGATGTGGAAAGAGACATTGCTAACAGAGGAAGGGCAGGCAGAGCCTGTGACACTGGATGATGGAAGAAGGCTCCAGAGAGGAGGCACCGCTCCCTTACCCAAATTGTCACAGCAAAATGAGTAGGTGAGGAGTCCAGGAAGTCATTCTAAGACATTGGGAGCCAATGGCAGTAGGAAGTTATGCTAAGACATTGGGAGTCAACAGGACTGAAGGAAGTGTGGGCAAGGGGCTTCCATGGGAAGGGAGGGCAGCCACAGGATGGGTAGATGATGGAGTGTGAGAGGTAGGAAGTCAGAGCTGGGAGGATGATGCCTAGTGCTGGAGTGGCCACAGGGCCCCAGGCTGGTGTCTTGGGGAAGATCTGTTGAAGTGTTGTTCTTTCCACCAGCCTGGAAGGGAGTGGCCACCCTGGGATGGGTGTGAAGAGGTCGCAGTTCCTGAAGGAGACATCTGTCAGTCTGCATCTGTTTCCAGCTGAGCTGGGCAGGAAAGGGCCTCGGGATGGCCATGAGCCCAGGGGTCATAGATAGGAAGTGATGGCGGCATGAATCATCTGGGAAAGAGAGAGAGGAGGAGATAAGCACAGCACCATGCTTTCTTTTCCCACCCCACTCCTGGTGATCTCCCTTCTTGTTCCTTTTCCTACTCTGCCCCAATGACCCAGACTCAAGAGCTGCTCACCTGGCGGAAATCCTCCTTAGGGCCCACTGCCAATCTGCCTGTTCAACTCACTCCCCTTCAGGAAGGATGAGGCCGCTTCTGGCCTTTGAAAGCTTTTGGCTTTTTTTTAATAGGACTAAGAGTCATGATACAACATTGAAGGAATAAAGAACGTGTCAATGTGATGGCCTTAAAGTAGGACGTCAATGTTGCATTATAAAGATCTTTTAGGCTTATAGGACAGGGAGGCCTCTCAGAAGCCATTACATCTGGACAAGAGCCCCTTAAAGATAAAAATTCCTGTCTCACAGCTTTCAGTCTGGCTGTCCCGCCTCTCCTCTTCCTTGTGCTCTCTGAACATGTAACACACAAAACTACAGCTCTTGGCATAACACTATTTACCCCATCAGATGGTCTGAATTTGATTGCACCAGCCCACTTTTCCTCTCTTGCTCTTCCCTGGACCTCTCAGAGCAACAGCTGGGCTCTGACCAGTGTTCCCAGGAAAGGTGGGAGAGAAAATAAAAAGACCCAAAGCAAAGTTTTAGATGATTGTGCCAAGCTTGGCATGCTTAAGTTCAGCTCCTGCTCTATTTTTTAGCAAATCTATGGGGCCTATGAGCATGGCCACCCTTGGGCCAGACACTCTGCCCAACAGTTTGGCAAGCAGTGCAAGCACACATTTACCTCCTTTGACTCTCTGGTATCCATAAACCAATGCTCAGGGGAGGCGGGGGCACCTGCTTCATTTTACTCTCCCACTTCCTTCCTACATTCAAAACTTGAGCTGGGGACGAGGGGTCAGTATGAGAGGCAGAAAGAGGGGAGTGGGAGCATATCTAGGTATTTGTAGGAGGAGATGACCAAGCCCTGGCCATATTCCCTTTTGCTCTCAAAAGCCAGCCATACTCCAGCAGTTTCCCACCTCAATACCATCATCTCTCTACCTCAAGGTTTTCTGTGGCTCCAGGAACTTGATTCCACATAGAGTCAACCAAAAGCTCTAGGGAGTTAATGCTCTGAAAGCAACCAGTGAGGAGCGGCAGTTGGTGGAAGAACAGTCTGGCTTCTTTGTGAGGCAAGTATCTCTTAAAGGGACTCCATCACTACTGAACCCAGCTGCCTACATAGGCAACCCACTTATTAAACACACACATGTTTTATTGACTTTCTTCCTTTCCCCATCATATTTCTCCTCTTCCTTACAATGCCATGTGGAATCACCTCACAAATCAACTCTTGCCCCCAAATCCTGGATTCAAAGTATGCTTTGGGGAAACATAAACTAAGCATGTAGCGTAAAGAGTAAAATATAAGGACTATTCACCCTTCTGCATAGACTCTGTTATGAGACACCCCTACTGGCTTTGCCAGGACAACAGCCAACCAGCAAAGATAAGGAGGGCATGAAGAGAGAGGGAACTAGACCACCCCAATGTAGACATTGCTCAGTTCCAGGACCGTGTACTAGGAAACTGTTGGGCTGCGGGACTCCCAGGTACACAGAAGGGTGATTCCATCTACTCTGGACTAGTTTTGCCTGGTACAGGAAGGTAGGGTGAATTTGTAGGAGGCAAGCAAAAGGTGCTTCTAGAAGCTGAGGCAGTCCAAGACATGATTTCCATTCCCATTAAATGTTTCATCTTGGGGAATTCAACACTGCCTCTCCCAGACCCTACAGAGACTTGGGGGGAAGCTCCAGAAAACTGTAGCAACCTGGAAAACACAAAACTGAGCATGGATCAAGAGAGTTTCCTGTTGCTTAGAAAGAAAGAAAACATTGTGAACTTCTTTTCAAAGAGCCCCAAGCCTGAAGCCACCCTGTAGCCACAAATGCCATCCTTCCCTGTACACAGCATGCAGCTGGTTTTCTAAGCACTTGGGTTCCCTACTCCCTGCATCTTCTTTCTCCCATCTGTCTCTTTCACCAGTTGGCTTTTCTTCTCTTAGCCCAACCTAGCCACTTGGCCACTAAGCCACAGGAGATGAGGCAGAATTCCAGGGGAGAAGCCAGGAGCATTCTGGGTGGCCAGTGGGTGGGCACTCCCATCAGTGAGTCCATGTTGGGGAGGAAGTTCCCAACACCCAAACCCAGAGCCAAAGGGGAAGGGGATGGGCTGGGGGTGAGGGTAACTCCTTGATTCTGAAACCCTTGTGTATTTTCAAGGAAATTTTATCCATATGTTTCTGATTCATTTACACTTAACTCATCAAAATGTTATTTGGTAAGATTTATTTGAAGTTTAAGAAACCTTCTAACAGCCTGTTTAATAAGCCCAAAGAGCTTTTCAACTCTTCTTTATTTTTTAGGGACAGGATTTTTTTCCCTCTCTAGAAAAACAAGCAGTCATTCCAGGCCTGGGAAATTCAAAGCTTTGGAAAGACCATGACACCAGAAGGCAAAAGTCTAGGTATTGGACTCTGACCTACCATGACTTGAGTGATCTTTGCCACATGACTCACCTCCTCAGAGCTTTTTCAGTCACCCAAACTCTTCATGAGGCAGAGAGAGGCTTAAAACCAGAGGACCCTTCCAGCAATGAAGTTCCTGAATTCCTAATTTCTATATTTGCCATCACCTCCCCACTGTCTATGCCTTGCCCAGACATCAGAAAGGTATAAATTCTGTTCTTAATGAAATTCTTCAAGGTAAAGAGGAATCTGAAAAAGCATGAGTGTGCCAGAGGCCCAAAACAATTATTTAATAGGTATTAAGGCTTTTGTCCCCAGAACCAACTGAACGTTAGACAGAATAAGAAGACACGGGCTGAAACAGGGACCCATTGATGAAAACAGAGGCTGGAAGAACTGACTGCTGGGGATATGAAGTAGCAGATTATTGACCAAGCAAACTAGAATCTTCCTTCCTGTATATCCTACATCTGACATGAGACTCACCTTCTCTTCATCGTATCTCTGACCTACTAAACTGATAATTAGCTGCCCTTCCTGAAGAATGGACAAGTTGACCTCCAAAGAACCCTTCCTCACCCCCAGGACTTTCACAATTCCCCCATTAGCCCAGCTTAGCCCAAGTAAGAACAGAGGGCCATTATGTCATTCTTCCCTTAAGACCACAGACTCCCAGGGATGAAAAGGTCAGATGCCTCAGAAGCAGCCCCGCAGTCGGTGGTACTTTGTCATTCAGGGTGAGCACAAAGCCAAAAAACTAACACGGCTCTCTAGCTGGTGAACCTAGCTAGCCCCCAGCCTTTCTCATCAGCTGAGGCAGAGACTGGGCTGCTTTGATTATTCTGGCTGAGGCAGAGACTGGGCTGCTTTGATTATTCTGGCTACTGAGCAAACAGTTGAGGTATTACTTTTGAGGACAGCAGCTTAGATGCTAGATGACTTTATGTACTTAGAGTGGGGGTGGAGAAACTGAAGTCATGTACATGCATGTGAATGTTGCCCACAAAGTTCCAGATTCAGAGAGTTTCATTGTTTACTGGGCATCTTACTCTACCCCCACCTCAGAGGAGACATCTAGCCCTGCATCATTTTGCCCTCTCTTACCAAAGTGCCAGTTTATGGATGGAAAAATTCCTGTGCCAATCATCACATCTTTATTGAATGCCTGGAGAGAGAAAGAGAGAGAAAAGGGTCTATAATGAAGCCTCAGTCTTTCTTGCAACCTTATCTTAGAAGTGACCTCCCATTGCTTCTATTGTTTACTGTTCACTAGATGCAAATCAGTATGTCCATGCTGGAGATGAGTGGACTACACAGGAGTGTGAATATAAAGAGGCAGGGAGTGCTGGGGGCCATGGTGGATTCTGTCTTCCACATAAAGAGGCCAGAAGTCAGGGAATATGCCTTCTAGCTGGTTCAGCCTTTACCACTCTCTGGGCATGGGGCCTCCAGGACCTTAATTCTATCTGCAAAGTAATTTAAAATGGTTCCCTAGTTGATAAGAACCCTGACTTTTTATCTTTGAAGAGTCAATGGCAGACTGCTCAGGGGGCTAAGTGCCTTAGAAAGTCAGCCCCTATCTCCTTATGGAAAACTCTCCTCAGGCCATGTATGTGAACCTTTTTGTAACCCTCCTGGGGAGGACATCACCTCTTCCAGTCATATCCATGACAATACTTCACCCTTCCTCCTGTCAGGAAAGCTTCCTGGAATCTAACTTTCATCTCTTCTATAAATCCTTATCCCTTCTTATCTGTGCCCAGTCTCACTGGTACGAGGGAACAATTTTTCCAGGCTTCTCTCTAATAACCTTTATGTAGCTTGACACAGAGGACCTGGCCACTTGAGTAGCTGGGGAAATAAATTTCTTTTAATCAGGAGACCAGTGGTGTCTACTTCAGACATGAGGATGTTGTGCTCCGCAGCCTCCTCTCACATGGCTCATTCTCCTACTGGCATGCCCTTCTACCCTCTTGTGACCATGGACCATTGGTTCTGAGAGATCCCAAAAGAGACAGAGAAAACCACAATGAATTAAGAGAAGAGAGGA
Organism: Taxidea taxus jeffersonii; assembly: GCA_003697995.1. Lineage (NCBI taxonomy): Eukaryota > Metazoa > Chordata > Mammalia > Carnivora > Mustelidae > Taxidea > Taxidea taxus. The sequence goes on from RCUC01142880.1 coordinate 32,526, forward strand.
AGAGGAGAAGGTTATCTGAAATTGAAGTTGACACTGTGCTTAGCACCTAACACATTATCTCACTGATTCTTCCTTGGGGACAGTTGAGAAGGTCATTATCCCCCTTGGATAGCAGAGAGGACTCAGGCTCAGTGTCCACAGCTGGTATGTGTCAGAGTCAAGATCAGGCTCAGGTATGTTTTACATTGAGCCTTGAGCCATTTTTAAGCCTTGCTTCACAGTGCCTTAGGTTAGTTTGGTGTAAAGCAAATCCTTTCTTTAGCTAATAAAAGAAATCACTGTCAGAACCCTGTAAATGTTGAATACAGAAGGGCCACCAGAGATGACTTCCTCTACCCCATGTGGACAGTTATCTTCCCCATACCTTCTGTGGACTAAAAATTTCCATGAAGGAGACAGACTTCATTAGGACTATGGATGCATCAGGGAAAGATCAGAGGTAAGAACATTTAGACCTCAGAGGTCCTGGGACTCAGGATCTCACCCCCTAGTCCTCCTCTCCCATGACTGTGGCCTAAAGGAGAATGCAGTCAGTCCCTCAAGGTTGGCCGGGACACCATCATCCTCACCTGCTGCTCTTTTCCTGGCCTTCTTCTCAGGGCCTCCTGGATTTGGAGGAGAAGAGCCTCTGTTTGGCAAAGTCCTTCTGGACTATGTATAGCCCGGCTGAAAAGGACTAGCTACGTGATAATGGATGCAAAGCTCATAAATGATCTACAGATTTTAGTTAATCATGTGAAGATTAATAAAGGGAAACCTCACTAAAATGGACTTATGAGGTTGGTCAAGGGGGGCTCTCACACCCTACCACCTACAGTCAATTGCTGACCCAACCGGAGGAGATCACTTGACCTTACACAGACTTGACCTTGCAGATGGATACCATTCTACTATTCCAGTTGGAAGAAGAGACGCTTTCCTTATCCCTCGGCAGCAGCTCCTCCAATGAAAATCCATCATACTTCAAACTCCTAGTTTACTCCAGTGGACTTTCAGTTTTTTACAGCTTTCCCAGCTTCCCCCTTTTCTCCTTAAAAAAGCATGCCTTTCTTTTGTTCCTGGGACTTGCCTATGGTTTTACTGCACAGCTTGTTTGTTCCGGGCTGCAATTCTTTACTTTCTTGAATAGACCCACCTTTTGCAGATAAAATAACTGGCAGTGTTTATTTTTGAGGTTAACATTGCCGTAAACACATCACAATAATAAGAACTTGATAGTCCTCACAGCCTCTCTACTTTGGCACTGAGAAGGGAACCTGGGAACCACCCACCAGGGCCAAGTTTGCTTGAGACTCAGGCACATACTCCCCTTTCTCAAACCAGGACCCCACAAAGGCCATTAGTGGTGGTGACACATGGCTGAGAGCAGAAGTCCCAGAGCTGACCACAGAATTCTTTCTCCTCCTGCCACATTGACTTGATGCCCAAACCTTGCCTGCTCAAGGGCAGGAAACAGGTTTATACCTCCTCTATTAAGCCATGGGCTCCTTTCCATGGATCAGACAACTTTAAGTACCAAATGTGTTCACTACAATTACAAAGTGTTGATCACTATAGGTACTGTATTCCTCTTGTAGTAGGGATTACCCCCATTTAATCCCCAAAATAGCCCTTCGAGGATTGCTGTTTTTATCCCTTCTCCCCCTCACAAATGAAAAGACTAAGAGTCTGGAGAAGAGGAAAGAAACTTGCTGAAACTGACAGCCTAGGGTGATTGATTTGTACTCAGGCAGTCTGATTCTCCGAAAGGCCATGCATGAAACCAGTGGTGTTACACAGCTCCCCATAAGTGAGGCTGGAGGCAGCTTCTCCCTATTTGGAAAGACAAAGCTGTGGCTTACTCATCAGATTTCTTTAAGAACAAGTTTCCCAGGGAGAGCATGTTCTCCCAAGATCAGGCTTCAGATCAGTCCAAGGGTCTTAAAGGATGGGGACATTTCACCACCGCTCTTTCTGGGATAGTGCCATTTAGAGAACAGCTTTCTACTGGGAAGTCAGCCACACTCCAGTATGACCCATCCCTTTTCTTCCAAGGAGCCCCCAATTTTTCTTGCCAGGCAAAGTGACAAGGGGGACAAAGGGGAAGTTTCCTACTGGGAAATGGGAATCCAGGCTCTCTGTATGTCCATGGTCACTCCTCAAACCTAGTGTGAGATTTGGGAACCAAAAGGAAGGGGGAGGGCCAGGCATCTGCACCCTTGGCTGTGAAGCTGTCTCCCCAGTGGGGCATCTGGACTGCACAAGCTCGAAGGTGCCATCAGATGTAGCCTTACTTACATCAGTGTGGAAGCTGGATGTGAGCTTCCATGAAGCTCTGACCTGACAGCCCCAGTGGCATCTCTGATCCAGAAATGTTTATTATGTTTGAAGAAGAGGCATTCTATAAAGATGAGAAGATTCTAACAAAAAGAAGATTCTGAACAAAAAGACCGTATGATTTATTGTCTAAGCTGGTACATTTGAGGAATAAGGACAAGCCAGGAGAAACAGAGACATAAAATTAGCATGACTGTAAGAAATTTTCAGGTCTTTCTTGGTGGAGGACAAAGAATTCTGGAAGCACAGACCCCAGATTCAGAAGGCCTGAGCTGATGTACTCATTCCTGCAGTAGATACCACCAGGACACCAAGACTATAACAAATAGGTAAAGATCCGTATCCACAGAGCCTCAAATCTGAAGGTTCAGCTCCTACTACCAACTGAATGCTCCTGTCACAGGCCAGTGCCTCTCTCTGGGCTTCATTTTCATCTTCAGAAAATGAGACACTTGCAGCACACCACCTCTCAGACCCCTCCCTTCAAGCTGTAGCGTCTGGGAGTCCTTGGGGCCTCTGGTGAGAAAGGGGGTCCCAGCACAGCAGCCTTCCACCTTGCCAGCCCAATGCACTAACCAGCGGAACACATGGCCTCGCCCGGTCAGGACCCCCACCCGCCCTCACCTAGCCTGCCCGGGCCCCACCCCACATGCACTGTTGCTCTTTCTGTCTGGTGTGCTGGAACATACTGGGAGACTCTGGGAGGAGGCCTGCAGCACACATGTGCGCGCACACACACACACTTCAGAATCAGAACAAATATTAAAAGCCACAGCATTCAAACAAGTGCAAAGGACATGCCAAGAGCCCTCTGGCACTGCCTTCCATGAAACACCTGGTCATGTTTAACCCTAGGCGAAAAGATGATTTCCGTGTGAGACTCCTGGTGGGGAGGATGGGAGGCAGACGGGACACCCTGGGCAGGGGCCAGGTGAGCCTGAGTCGCCCTATCCTCTCCTAGGGGCCAGTTTCCCACCCCTGCCAGGCCGCATGTGACAGAGAGGAAAGCATGAGCCCTCCAGTTCTCAGCCCTGTCCTCTCTTCAGAGGTACTCTTTACCTAAGCCCTGCCACTGCCTCCCTGGGAGCCAGCAGATGGGGAAACAGAAGGGAGATGGCTGGTAGGGCCCATTGGCTTCCCATGGAGGACCTCAGCCTAATAGAAGTTGTCAGGTGTCAGCTTAGGGCATGAGCAGAGCCTGCCCAAGCGGCAGCTGTTCCAGCGGCCCTCAGCCAAAGCAGTGCTGACACGAGGGGGTGCGTGAGCCAGTTCCAGAGAGCAGGCCCAGCTCCCTGCTCCGACTCTGGACACAGGGAGCCGGGGTCCCAGGGCCTAAGAACAGTCAAGCAGCCGGAGGCAGGTGAAAAAGACCCTAAAGACAACACCCGGCCTCTTCAGCCAGGCCCCATCCTGGTGTTTAATGATGCTACCTCTCAGGTGTGGCAAGAGACAGAGACAGAAACAAGTAGGAAGGGGCCAGGAGTACAAATTCTACTCATTCTACAAATGAGTCACCTGACACCAGAGATGTTCCAAGTTTCTGACCTGAGCGGTTCAACGGGTAGGCCCTGAATCACCCAGCCCAGCGTTATGCCCTGCACTGTGTTCTCCTCTCTATTTGTTACCACTGAGATCCCCAAATGTCAGGATGAGGTCAACCGTGGGCTTACTTGTTTCATCTCTGTTCAAAGTGTCACAGTGTTTGTTTGTTTTTTTTTTCATTTTGAATCTTTAGACATCTCAAATATTGTATTTTTGCCAGTAACAATATTGAATTGTGTAATGTAGTATATCCCAACCACAAGTCTACTTAAAATAGTTATAGAGGTATAGAAATCTATATTTTAAAAAAGCATAAGGAAATTATACTATTTTACCAAATGCTGAATTTTTTTTATAACTGGTCAAAACATCTAATTATTTCTAAACTTCCACTTTAAACTTATTATTTAAAATTAAAATTAAAATTATTTCTGAACTTCTAAACTCTTAATGCAGCATTTGAATAAATGGTACATGGATCTTTTTAAGATCTATGTTTTCCTCATTCATGAGGTCTTGAGTTCTAGTGGTCATGAATTGTGAGCTTCTCTGTTGGGGATAATCAAGAAAAGTGCTTACTTTTTGTGAGAAATAGATAAAGGGATGAAATTGTTAAAGGAACGTTGAGGATTTTGCACTGAAATCATAGAAGAGGGAAGCTGAAGGCAGAGTTTATCTGATTTCATTTCATTTCATTTTTGATCTTATATTGTCTTATCCTATTGAGATGAGAACACTTATCATGAAATCCTCCGTCTTCACAGATTTTTTATCTTATAACACAGTACTATTAACTATAAGCACAATGCTGATCTCTAGAACTTACTTCTCCATCATAACAGAAACTTTATGCTCATTGAGGGCAAAGTCTTAAATCTGTTCTTCAAACCCCTGTGTAATGAGCGTTAGGAGGGAGGTGGTGGGTAGAGGGAGGGCAGAGCTAAGCCTTTGAAATTCCATGTGTTAAGGAAAATTGAGAAAGAACCACTTGGCTCTTCTAAGCCAGTTCAGTAAAAGCTAATGGAAACGCTCAAACATTCCAATTTGCCAGGCCTACCTAGGCCCTCTGTGCTTCCGGAGACTGAGCTCACATCCCCAGTTGTAAGATCACATTGGCCATTTGTGTGGAGAGCAGATGCAGAAAATGAGCCTTTTAGCACAATCATTATCAGCAGCAAAGCAAAATGATTGTCAAGCCTGTCATTAAAATAGCAGGGGAGCAAACTCCTGAAAAGTTCTAGCAAGTGAGGGAAAGAAATGGAAATTAAATGGATATACTGTCCCAGGAAGATATGTAAAATATCTTCAACAAAGAAAGAACACTAAGGGCGCCATGTTTTCTTTCCGAGGATTATATTTATTTATTACCCAATTCTCTGTGGATTGTCATGAAACCTCAGAGCCCACATTTCATTTATTTTCATTCAAACACTTAAGCTCCTTCATCGTAAATTAGTAAATTTTGTTACTCTGTTTTTGTGTGTTTGCTTACTTCTTCGGAAAACTTGCCTTCCTCTTAAGGGAGACAAGTACACACATGCACATTCATTTGGACACACATACGCACTGACCACTAAGATACGTCAAGAGTACGACTGATCAGGAACAAACCTGGACAATTAAGGGGTGTTGAAGGCCTCGTGCTGGTGGCTCACATATGCCCAGATCTGAAGTAAGATGTGATCCAAGCAACATGGTGTCTAGGTAGCTGGTGTAATAGACTGGTAATAGTTTCAACTAGCTCTTCAGTTTGTAAGACATAGATAGGAGTGCTGCTAGTGTTAAGCCCCTCAGAAGCATAGAATCAAATGGGCTGGTTATCTCAGGGAGAAAAGAAAGGAAATTCATTCACAAAATTAAAAAAAAAAAAAAGAACAAGCAGCGTGGTACTGTTGAAAACATAGCATATCGGAGTTTCAGATCTGAAAAATCTGAAAGCAATTTTCCTTTCTGGCCTTCCATAGCTTTGGAACTTAGGGTAAGTTCTTTACACTCTCTGAGCTTTCACTCCACTTATAAAATTAAGAAAATACTGCTTAATTCATGGCACTGTAGTGAGGATTAAATGAAATATTTATGGAAATTAAATGGATATTTATGGAAAGTGGCTTGCGAACTATAAAGTGCATGGCAGTTGTTATTCTAATGGTTAAAACCCAAACCTCTGTCAGTTTGGAATCTGAAAAGTGATAAGGACTTTCTATTTATATTGGAAAACAAGCATGAATGGGTGAGTGTCTACTGTAAGCAAGAGAGATTCAAATTGGCCAGTCAGAAAGCACCCCCTTCCAACCCCCCATAAAGCTGCTGAAATGTAGAATATTAGTTGGCAGAAGGTTATCAAAACTGCCACTTCAGGAGCACTTTCTTTGCATGAAATCATCTCACTTCTAAGGGAGTAAAGCAAAGCTGTTCCTTCTCTTTGGAAAGAAGATAGACAGAATGGAAATTTTCAGACCAAGGCACCTTCAAAACACCACTAGTCTTAACTCGTTCTGCACTAGCAACTATGCTGACCTCAACAGTGAGAGCTCGCAGCTCTTGAGAACTTACTGCACTGAGCCTAACAGTAGCAAGCTTTTATGCATGTATCTGGATTCTTCACAATCCCCTTCCTACTAGTGCAAGGCAGGATTTTTTTTTCCAGCTCTACACAAGAGAAAGCCAAAACTCAGTGACCCTACACAATTCATCAGAAGTCACACAGCTAATAGCAGAGCTAGGAGCTGGGTCCAAGTGTATCTAACTACGATGCTTGTTCTCTGTTACACTCAGCTACCTGTCTTGGTTTTTTATTGCTATGTAATGAATGACCACAAACTGGGCAGCTTAAAACAATACACATTTACTCTCTTCAGGTTTCTGTGAATCAGCAGCCAGAGCACAACTTTACCAGATACTCTGTCCTGGGTCTCACGAGCTGTAAGCAAGGTATGAGCTGTGTTCTTATCCAAAGGCTTGACTATAGAAATTTATTGAACCAGCAAAGAGCATCTCTCATTTTAGGTAGGATCCAGTCCCTCTTTTAAAGATTTTGCCTGGGGGCACCTGGGTGGCTCAGTGGGTTGAGGCCTCTGCCTTCGGCTCAGGTCATGATCCCAGGATCCTGGGGTCGAGCCCCGTGTCGGGCTCTCTGCTCTCAGTGAGCCTGCTTCCCCCTCTCTCTGCCTGCCTCTCTGCCTACTTCTGATTTCTGTCTGTCAAATAAATAAATAAATATAAAATCTTTAAAGATTTTGCCTGATTAAGTCATGCCCACCTAAGATAATCCTCCTTTTGATTAACTCAAAATCAATTGAATAGGACCTTAATTACATCTGTTCTTTTTTTTAAGATTTTACTTATCTATTTGACAGAAAGAGAGAGAGAGAACAAATAAGGGAAGTAGCAGTCAGAGGGAGAGGGAGAAGCAGCACACACACACACACACACACACACACACACACATACACCCGGCCCACCTGCCATGGAGCAGGGAGCCTGATGTGGGACTGGATCCCAGGACCCTAGGATCTTGACCTGAGCTGAAGACAGGTGTTCAGCCAACTGAGCCACCTAGGTGCCCCTACATCTGCTATGTTCTACTGCTTAGAAGTAACTTGCAAGGTCTCATCTATACTTTAGGAGAGGAAATTATATATGGTATGCACACCTGGGAACAGCAATCATGGGCACCATCTTATAATTAATTTGCCTACCACGCTACCTCCCTTGGGTTGTGGCTAGAAGAGATGCAGTCACAAAAAGCCCAAGCCTAGACCAGAGAAAGAATCAATGGTTCTGCTCTGCCTTGACAATTCCCTGTGGCATTATAGGTAACCTAATGATTAAATGCTAAGAAGTGGAAATTTGCCTCTAGTGGATAGTCTAAACATTCAGTTTAGAAGAACAGAGGTTCTTGTCCTTGGCTGCATGGTAGAATTGATATGGAAACAAAGGCAGAAGAAAATAAATGTCCTTATACCCTGCAGCCAATTGACAAGTGACAGGCAGAATATAATGTTCCTCCAGGAATTTTCCAACTGTCTTAATGTTAATGCCTTGCTAGAGGGAGAAACAACCTTGGTTTGACAACGGCAGGGTCTCTTGTGAGTCTTCTTTAACATATGAAAATCCTTTGGGAACTTCTCTTATCTTTACATGCCTCAGCCCCAAAGTATATATAATCAGTCACTCCTCAAGATCCAGGGGCAGCAGCAGGGAGAAGCACTTCTTTCTTCCCAGTTCTGGTTCTGTCCCAGTGCTTTAATAATACCACTATTTGGCACTGAAGACATCTGGAGAATTCTTTCTTGGCCATCGGCTCCAGACCCCACTAAACCTCATCTGTGTCTTAAATATATATACATCAGAATCACCTAGGGAGATTTTGATTTATATAATGCCCTCCCAGAGATCCTGGTTTAATTGGTCTAAGGTGGGACATAGTCATCTGTTTTTGTTTTTGTTATTGCCTTAGCTTTTAATTTCCAGAATACTCTAGGGTACAGTCAAGGTGAGGATGCCTGGCCAGGAGCAGTAATCTACAAAGTATGCTGTGTTTCCCCCAGGGCTGTATGTTAGACAATCTACAGGGATATGAGAGGAAAACCTTAAAACATCTATCAAAATGTATTTTAAGTTAAAAAATAAAAAAGAAAAGAAGATTTGGACTTCAATTTTCTGGTCTGACATGTAAAGAGCTTGAATGTTGTCACCCCCATCCTGACAACAAGAAAAACCAGAATGAATTAAAAATCAACAACTCTTCCTAGATCCATCAGAGAATTGAGACCACAGGACAGACTGTAGCCTCAACTCTAGAGAGACAGGTAGACACAGAGAATCACAGCTTCAGGAGAGCAGAAACCCAGGAATAGAACATTGCTCCTGATGCTATCAAGCAGAAAAAATACCAAAAAACAAACAAACAAAAAACATATGGGTTCATGATATTCAAACTATGGAAAGCAGAAATCTGGAAAGAAGCCAGAGAGAAAAACAAGCAAGCAAACAAGCCAAGACCTTATCAACAGAGCAACAAGAATAAGAATGACATTGGAGAAACCATGCAAGCAAGAAGAAAATGGAGTGACATATTTTATGCATTGAAAGAAAACACCACCAACCTAGAAATCTGTATCCAGCAAAATTATGCTTCAAAAGGAAGAAGAAGTAACGACTAGATATTCTTAGACAAATGAGAACAGATGGAGTTTGTTGCCAGGTCCTCTGCCTTGCAAGAAATGTTGAAAGTTCTTCAGAAAGAAAGAAAACTATATAGGTCAGAAACTCGGAGCTACATAAAGAAAAGAAACAAAAAAAAATTTTTTTAATAATAATAAGGAAAAGCATTACAGCATTAAAGAAGGAGTAATGAAGGCAAAGTAAATATTTTATTTTTATTATTCTTAATTTATCTACCAGAGAGTAGTTTGTCCAAAATTATAGTACCCACAATGTATTTGGTAATTACGCCTTGTGAATAAGCAAAATGAGTGACAGGAATGTTATGAGGGATGGGAGGAAGACGTGGGAATATTCTGTTATTATAAAGTACTTAAACTACCCATGAAATGATTTAGTGTCATTTGAAAGTGGATTTGCATTAGTTGTAAATGTATATCAGAAATTCTAGAGCAACAACTACCAAAAGAAAGGCTTTAAAAAGTATAGTTGATATGCTAAGACAAGAGAGAAAATAGAACCATATAAAATGAACATTGCTCCTAATGAACATAAAATGCTCGGTTAAAACTGGAAAAGGCAGAAAAAAGTAGGAGACAAAAAAGGAATATCACACAAGGATAATGAATGGAAAATATTTATAATAAGGTAAATATGAATCCACCTGTATCAATAATCCCTTTAAATGTAAATGGTCTAAATCTACCACTTTAAAGACAGAAGCTGTCAGAATGGATTGAAATACAAACCCCAACTGCATGTGGTCTAGAAGAAGCTTTACTGATATCAAATATTGATGGCAAAGCATGTATATACATACACATATTAAAGGTATGTACTCAAACTATTTTTTACAGATGGAAGTGAGTATTCCAAAATGTTTGGAAGCTACAAATCTAGAGCAGAAGCACTTCTGAAATTGTAATGGGCATAGGAATCACCTGGGGACCTTATTACCATGCAGATTCTGAATTAGTGAGTCTTAGAACCAGCAGGTTACATACAGAAAATTCTTCACACAGATTGGTCCAAGCCCCCTTTCCACAAGCCAAATCTGTCTAACTTCAAGATCTTATTAATATAATACATTTATAGAGATCAATGTATCTTTATTGTTTTAGACAGATGGTTCTCTTTCAAAAGAAAACTGTCTGGGAGGGTCATGTGTGAGTTATTGATTGCAAGGAATTCTATAATTTCTTTTCAACGTCTACTAATCAATTACGGTCCCCCAAATAGTAAAAGCTAAAATTACTATACTCCCTATCTATCTTGAATATCTCACTTGGCCCTCATGAAGTAGGTGAAAGATCAAGGAAGCTGGAGAGGACAGCACATGGCAGCTGCAGTAAAATAATTGGCTTCTGTGACATCATCTCGGTCCTGACCCAGATGTTTGGCCCCTCCCTCCTTGACCTCTCATCTGTGAAGGTGCCTATTGGACTCCGGGTTCTCCAAGTACTATTGCACCTGGGTTCCTCTGCCAGGCCACGTTCCCACTTCTCCACCCAAAGCATCCCCTGGGCTTTAAAACCACCTTTGTCTGCTCAGTCCTACCTTTTGATATTATATCCACCCTCCTCTCAGGGCCCCCCTCTCTCTGCACCCAGCTCTTTCATTTCATCTTCTTCTTGGCACCAGTCCTGTGGCTTGCACAAAAGCCTTGCACCCTACAATGCACCAGTTTGCAAGGACAAGGAAACTGCATTTATAGACCAGAATTGGGGTTTGTCCCATGAAAGAACACATAAAGCCCAGATCAGTCATAGTGGATGGGATTAGCTCCTGCACTGCTGAGTTGCCCTGGAGCCTAGGGGACAATACTAAATGCAGTCTATAAGGACAGTGGCCTGTCACTGGCCTGTGCCTCTCTTGGGGGCACAGGACCTACAGTGCTAAGAGGCCCCACCTCCACTGGAAAAATAAACTCAGTCCTATTTAGGGGCTTCTTTTCTTCCAAACTGCCTGGGCAAGTTCAGCTTATCTTCCCCCATTCTTCCAGCTGCCTGGGAAAATGGAAAGACAGGTTTTTCCTGATATTCTTTGGGGCACCTTTGACTTTGCTCTTGGTTCCTTGCCCTCCTCAGGACCCCCTTTAAAGGAGAAGGAGAAGCAGAATTCTCTTGCTTCCCACTTAAATGTTCTGTTTTCAGTTTCTTTTCTATTGAGTGGGGGCCTAGAGGTCATAGTATCAGGATTATATGGAGAGGAATGTGGGCCCTTAGTCCCTAAGGATGGGTGGTTGTTGCCCTGTCTGGCAGGAGCTCGCAGCCGTACACATGCATATTCCTCAGACTGAGGGATGCCTGGAGTTTCTGCCTCCTCTAGGTCTCCTACCCCTATCAGGTCTGAGCCATTGGGACAACTCTGCAGTCCTTCCATAAAAGCCTCTGGGCAGGAGATTCTCACCACCTTCTTGAGCCACTGCCCTCAGTACAAGAAATTCATATTTACCTGCCAGGATTTACTCAAGCAACCCCTTCTTGAGCATAAACAGAATTCAAAGAGAGCCACTTTTCAGGGCGAGGAGGGGAGTGTGTCCTCTACTCCTTTCATTTTCAAGCTGATAATGAAGGGAGCCAAAGGTGAAGGTCAGCTGCGTAACCAAAATTTTTTATCCCATTTACTCCAATCTTTCTGGCATTTAGATTAGCAGGAAAATCTGTCTTCTGAAAAGTTCAAGAACTATCTGCTTTGAGATAAAGCCTTCCTGTTTTCAGCAAATGATGAGGTTGTGGTTCTAAGAAGGGCGGTCCCACCCTCCTCCCATCAAATCACACTTTCGCCTTTGGAGACCTTGAGCCGCTGAGCAGCTGCAGATAAGGGGCTGGGGGTGCTGGGCAGCCCCTGCTGGAGGGAGTCCTGTCAGAGGCCAAGGTGGCCAAGGAGGGCACTGCACTCACCCCTCAAATTTGCAACCTGGTATGATGGTTGCACCCCTTAGCGTGGGCGTTTTCACAGGGGATGTGTGTCAATGTCTGGATACATTTTTGCTTATCACTAGTAGCATGGGTTGGGGAGGCATGCTATTAGCATCTAGTGAGCTGATACTAAGGACACTGTTAAATAGCCTTCAACACATAGGGCAGCCCCCACACCAAAGAATTATCCAGCTCAGGATGTCAATAATGCCAACATTGAGAAATCCTGCCATAACATAACCCATTTAGGAAAAGAGTCCTTTCTGATATGTATTTTCAGATTCACACTCTCCCAAGCTTTGATTCTGAATTCATCCTTTCATTAATGTATTCATTCATTCTATATAAATTACGAGCCCCTTGACATACTATAATATGCCAAGCTCTGTGAAGGTGCCACATAAAAGGGCAAGCAGAAGAGGCTTGGGCCCCGCCTTCAAAGGGAATACAGGTCACAGGGAGGGATCAACATATAAGAGTATATACAGTTGCCTCTTGCCCAATGTGAGTTTGAACTGTTCAGGTCCACACATATGCAGACTTTTTCAATAAATAAACGTGCAGTATTATAAATGTACTTTCTTTTCCTTATGTTTTTCTTAATATAATTTTCTTTTCTTTTCCCTAGCTTACATTGTTGGAAGAGTATAATACATGATTAATATAACATACAAAATATGTGTTAATAGACTCTTATTATCAGTAAGGCTTTCAGTGAACAGTAGGCTATTAGTTGCTCAGTTTTGGGGGAGTCAGAATTTATATGTGGATTTTTGACTGTGCAGGAGGTTGACACCTCAACCCCATGTTGTTCAAGGGTCAACTGTAGAGGTGCCTGGGTGGCTCAGTTATTAAGCATCTGCCCTTGGCTCAGGTCATGATCCCAGAGTCCTGGGATCCAGCCCTGCATCAGGCTCCCTGCTCAGCAGGAGGCATGCGTCTCCCTCTCCCACTCCCTCTGCTTGTGTTCCCTCTCTCCATGTCTCTTTCTGTGTCAAATTAAAAAAAAAAAAAAAAGGCAATTGTACTCCAAGTGTCTCACTATGGGGCAGACACTGCTCTAAGCACTTTATGAATTCACTTAGTTCTTACAATAGTCCTGTGAGACAGATACTATTCTTCCTGTTCAATCAGCGAGATAGCCATGGCATACATAGAGAGGTAGAGAGACTTGCACAAGGTCACACAGATAACAAGTGTGGAGGCGGGATTCAAACCCAGACCACTGGGCTCCAGGGGCCATCTATGATTTTAACCAGCACACTATGCTGCATCTCATATAAACACACAAAACTGAAATTATAGCAAATTGTTTTTTAAAACAACAAAGACAAAGCTATGAGCGTAGATTATAAAAGGGGGCTGTAACTTAGTGGGGGGAGGGGGATCTTGGGGAAATGGCAGTTAGGCTAAAATCTGAAGAGATAACTAGACAACAAAGAAAAAAAAAGGGAATTTCAGGCAAAGGGACAGTACATGAATTAGTTTCCTATAGCTGCTATAACAAATCACCAAAAACTCAAGTGGCTCAAAATAGCACACATATACTGTCATACACTTCCATAGGTTAGAAGACTGACATAGGCCTTATTGACCTCAAATCAAAGTGTTGGCAGAGCTGCATTTCTTTCTGAAGGCTCCTTGTCTGTCCTATCTTCTAGAAGCTTCCTACAGTCTCTGACTTGTATCTTCAAAGCTGCAGTGATGAGTTGAGTCCTTCTCAGATCCAGTCACTCCAATCTTCATTTCTATCTCCCTTTTCCACCTTTCAGGACCTTTGTCATTCTACTGGGCCCCTCCAGATAATCCAGGATGACCTCCCTATGTTAAGTTCAGCTCATTAATAATCCTAATTCCATCTGCAACCTTACCTCCTCTTTGCCATGTAATGTAACATATCACAGGTTCTGGGGACTAAGATACAGATATCCTTGGGGAGTCATTATTCTTCCTATTACAGATAACATATGCAAAAGTCCTCCAGAAAAAGAAAAAGGGCAAGTACAGGGCTGAAGAAGGTCCATGTAGTCAAAACAGAGAAAATGGAGAAGCAAATAAGAGGCCTGGCTGGCATGGTGACATCTGGGGTGTCTTGGAAACTGTTAGAAATTGTGTCATTTTCTGAGGGCAAGTGGGAGCCACTAAAGCACAGTCCCTGGGGCATAAGGGGACACTGGAGTGATTGGATGGACATTTTTAAAAAGATTTTATTTATTTAGTTGAGAGAGAGAGAGAGAGCACACACAAGGTGGGTGGGGAGGCAGAGGGAGAGAGAGAAGCAGACTCTCTTCTGAGCAGGGAAGCAGATGTGGGGCTCAATCCCCCCGAGCCGAAGGCAGATGTTTAACTGACTGAGCCACCCAGGTGGCCCCAGATGAGCATTTTGAAAGGCCACTCTGGCAGCTGTGCAACAGGGAGAAAGAGGGGAAGGAGGTGAAGTGGGGGTAGGTGGTAGCCCAGTGAGAGGAGGCACTGTTGTTGGAGGTCAGGGAAAGTGGCAGACATCCAGACAGGGACCTAGACACACAGAGGAAGGAATGTGAAGATTCAAGACACATTTTGGAGATGCAGTGAACTTGGGTTTGGGTGAATATAAAATGGAAAATGAGGGAGGGGCCCTGGGGCTCCAGGCCCAGGCCAATGGCAGTGCCATTCACTCAGAATGGGGACAATGGAGGAGTATATGGAGGATGCCAATCAGCTTCAGATGCACTGAAAGTAAACTCTCCAGGAGGCAACACCACTGGGCAGTTGGATTCGTGACTCTAGAGCCCAGAGGAAAAGCCTTGTTTATAGTTGGTAAATTGATGTCTGGATGCCTCCAACTCGATGTCCTACTGGCTTCTCAACACCAGCATAGCTCAGCCCAACGATTATCTCCCCCAGACCAACCCAACACTGGCATCCCTTCCCAGTGAATACCATCATGCAGGCTCAGAGGCCTTATCTGATTCCCCTTGCCAGGCCCCAAAGACTTAGAAATGTGTCTGGCCCTTGGAAGAAGTTAATAAATGTGGTAGAATTAATCACTGAATGAATTAATCAATTATCTCTTTCTCTCTGTATTTCTCTGTCTCTCTCTCTCTCACACACACACACACACACACACACACACACACAGTCCTTCTCTCCTGTTCCCCGCCCCACACACACTCCTTTGTCTTGTTACTTCTGGACAAAGTCAGGTCTATTTAGCTTAGAAAGATCTGAGGTCAAATTCTGTTGTGACCTTAGCACCTGTAGACACAGGACCTTTGACCCTAAAGCCACAAGTGACTCGGCTTTCTCCTGCAGCTCAGCCAGGCACTCAAGAGGGAAACTTATCAGAACTGACAACCGTTGCTGGATTTTACTATTTGTTTGGGTGTGTAAAATCATAGTGATTTCCTGTAAGACATATGCTTCCCAAAGTATTGCCATAAATTTATTTGCTTCAATAGGAAGTTGTAGCTTTTTCAATCAGATAAATACATTCCTATGTATATTTATTTTATGAATGTATGTTCTTTGTTTGTTGAGGTTTCCAGAAACTAAACACTCATCTACCACACAGAACGGAGGTTCAGAACAACTGGAGGAGAGAAGAAATCACTGCTCACAAAGGAATGTGCTGCTGTGTCAGAACCTCATCGAGCTCAAATCTTAATTCATCAGTCAGGAAAGTATCCATGAAGCCCTGCTGTATTAGGCACTGTAAATTAAAAAAAAAATAAATAAGAATAATTATTTTTAAAAGACAGATACGGTCCTGTAAAAGCTCATAACTTGAAATTGTTCTGCCTCCTGTTTTTGTGTAATACATGTTAGATTGTTAAACAAGAAATTGGACAAAAACACAGCAGCATGTTAAAAGGAGTACTGGAATCCTCTTTAGGTCAAATAGCTCATTGTGGAGCAGCCAAACTAACCAAAGAACTTTATTTTATTTATTAAATACATTTTTTAAATACCTATTATTTGCCAGACGAGGGAAATACAGCCAGGAACTGGTAGAGGAAACCTACTACAGGTCCTTGCTGGAGCTTATTCTAGAAGGGAAAAATAGTCAGCACATAAGCCAATTAATAAACAAGAACATACTAGGTCTCCATGGTTGCACTAAGACTATGTGAAATGATGGAGTGGGCTTGTTAGGTGAGATTTTAAAGGAGGGCCTATCATTGTAGTTAACATGTAAGCTGAAACTTGAATGGCAAAAACAAAACCTGAAAGCTCTTCATGCAAACCTGGAGAAGCATTCTGGGTATCTCTCAACTACAAACTCCATAAAGCCACAACTGAGTCCTGTTTAACCTTAGAGTCCCCAGAATGACTACCACTGGAACTTTACCTCAATAAACGGGGGCTCTCAATAAATGTGAGCAAAGTGCATCTGCTGTGCTTCCAAAAAAAGGGCTGGTGATCTTTAGGATATAAACAGTTATCTTCGGGACCTAACTAGCATCTTCTCGCTTCACCAAGTTTCCCAAACCAACCCTGCAATCACAACAGAGCCACACAGGTCCTTAGAGGCTTCCAGCCAGAAGCTCTAGAGCTTCCTCCTGTTTGACTCTTGCCTCAGGGTAAAAATCTGCTCACCATGATTCTCTTTCTAATGCTCGTCATTTCCCACTTACCTCTCTCCTTGGGCTCAAGACTTTGCCTGCATGTTGGATTTGTCTTGGCATCACAGGAAAACTCCCTTTGCTTCAAAGACACAGTAGATGAAATGCTTGGGATAGAGAAGACTCGATCCACTTGTAGCCTTGCCTTCTCCTCCCCCAGGACTCCACATAAGCTGTTGGAGACCAGAGTCCCCTCGTCTTCCCTTCCACGACTTTGTATCCTCCACTACTAGAGATTCTTCTGTCTCACAGCCAGTCCTTCCCTGCCAGAGCCTCAGTCCATTTCTGGAGAGCCAGTTCTTAATTCTAAAAGCCAATGGTGGACCCATTCATAGACTTAACACAGTCTAGATACAGTTAAGGAAAGAATCAGTGAACCTAAAGATAGCTCAATGGAAATTAAATAAATTGAAACACAAGGGCAAAAAAGAAAATGGAAAATGAAATAAAAAAGCAGAAGAGATGATCCAAGAGCTGTGAGAAAATAAACACCAATGGAGGGCACTATGGTGGTTATGTAAACTTGGCAGATCCTGGGGTTTATTATTCAAACCCCCTCCACCTATCCCCTAGTTAGTTTCACAGAATTAACTTCAAATCTATCCAGAAAGTTAGCTCTCAACCTTTTCTCTAAGACTTCTTCCTTAGCTAAGAAGTTGTAGTATCCTAATATAGAGCTGGTCTTCGTAGCAAAGAAAATCACGTTCTCAATGCTTAGGGAGCAATAAAATGTGGTTGCCAGATAAAATACAGAGCACCCAGTTCCATCCGAGTTTTGGATTTTTAGTATAAGATATGTCTTGTGCAATATTTAATCTAATAAATCCACTAATTGTTTATCTGAAATTTAAATTGAATCTGACATCCATATAAATCTGGCAACTCTATATTAAAACCCACCATGTAACCCACTTGAAGGTGTCCTCTTTCTGACCATGCACATTCCTTATATCTAATAAGGCCTCATCAGAGATCGGTTTATTAGGCCTCCCAGGTATTCACCCAAACAGTGGATGCTTTATGAAGCATGGGGCATGAGTCAGAGAAGTGCAGTGAGAAAACACTACAGAGGATGCTCTGAATTTGGAATCAGAAAACCCTATCCTAGAACCAGATCTGCCTTTTATATGCTGGGCCCATCATTAAAACCCCGTGCCTTAGCTTCCTAGCGTATAAAATGTCAGTGACAATCCCCACGCAGCCACCTCTCACCCTCTCAGATGGTTCTTCTCAGCACATCCTCCTGCGGGACATTATGCGGGAACCATATGGGAACATATGCGAATCAGGTGGTGGATTTACTATTACTTACGGGAAGAGATGGGAGGAAAATGTCAGGAGGGGCACACTAGATCAGGGAAGAAAAGGCCTCAGATGGTCTTAGCATAGTTTCTGCCTCTCCCTGGCATTAGCAATACCTGCTGCCACCCGACATACCCGTTTTCCACCCCCACAAACTGCATTTCAAATCCTTATCAGTCAATAGCATTTATTTTTGGCCTTTGCCAGCACGCACATACCAGGCGTAATCAGGCCTCGTTATGTAAGTGCGGCAGAGCTTGGCCTGGTCTATCCTTGGAGAGGTAACTGCCAAGGGGAGCACAGGAGGTAGCAGTGATACGAGACCCTGTCCTCTGAGTCAGCCCTGATGCCAGCTGGGTGAGGTAAGCCTCCGTTGGGGGCACCATTCACCTGCTGGCTTCTGGCCTCCCTCTGGCGGCAATCACCTCCCAGCAGACTGGCTAGGGTGTGAGTAACAAGACAGGTTTATTTCATGTAGCTCCTGGCTAGAAAGTGGTGGCCTGGATTCCATACATCGGTGAGAGGGCAGACAGAGAGCTGGCTCTGCCCCTGAATGAGTACTCCCAACGCGGCTCTCCAGCGGGGCTCTAGCCATGTCTCTGGACTCCTGGACTCCTGGACTCCTGGACCCTGGGCCCTGCCTTTCAATCCAAGGCTTGGCTGCCCCACCTTAGATGTCCCATGAGCCTGAATGACCTACATCTCCTCTGCTATCACTCCCACCAACATAACTGGCAGACTCCAGATGAAGAGGAAATAAAGCTGATGTTTTCCTCCAAATATGAGGAATAAAACTCACATGACCAAGAACAAGCCATCCCAGGCTCAAGGTCTCTTTGGTCCACAATAAGAAGGAATATGACAGAGTCACAGCTGAAGAGGTTTGCATGAGACCATGGGAAGAACCCTACACTCTGCCCTCATGACATGGGGACATGGGATACAGATACTGGGATAAGACGCTACAGCAGATCCAAAGCAACCTTGTACTTCATGACCCAGAAGGAAAGGAAATACAATGGCCCAGAAGGAAAGTTCCTGAGAAGGGAATATGTGTGACTCTTTGTGCCATGGAAAGAAGCCGCAGCTTGTCCCAGTGCTTGGAAATCACAACATCCACCAGGACAACTTCAAACACAGTGGGTCTTCTGATGCCTAGCTCTGGTGATTGGAAAACCATGGGCTTCAAATCTGATCATCCAGTCAACAGGTGAGATTAAGCCAGGCCTGTCAAACTCATCCACCCTGACCCACTGACTCGCCCTGCTCTGCAGGCCCTGGGGGGC
>ML104847.1:0-18530 GCA_003697995.1 Taxidea taxus jeffersonii
AGCCTGGAAGGGACAGATCTGGGAACAGAAACCCGAAAGTCACTCTCAAAGGTCTTTCCTCTTGTCCACTGTGTGACGCCTTCTCAAATAGTCAGTGATGTGATGGGGAGCGAATGAGCAGAGAAGTTTAGATGCAAGGTCATTCCTGCTATGCAAAGTCAGAAGGTGCACTAGGACAACTCTTATTTTCTTACATCTGCCAGAGAAGGTTATGAACATGCAGTGATTAGCACTGGAAAGAGCTACATTTTGTCACATGATGAATTATAAAAGCCAAACCTCCAAAATCCCAACAGAGTGGTCAGTGCAGGATAAAACCATATCCTTTCATGTGTTTTGAAATGAAAATATTATGCAATGCAAAAAAAAAAGTGGTAGAGGGCTGACCACATTTTTGGGACTTCAAATTTGCTCTGATTATTGACCATTTTTCTGAAGAAGGAAGTCTGTTCTCACGGAGGTCTTAAATGACAGATAGCACATGGCATTATATTTTTCAGTTGGTAACCTGAAGATCCTTTGAGGTAATCTGGTCCAACCCTTTCATTTTAAAGAGGAAGAACCCAAGACTCAAGTATTAATATCAAACAGTAAGCAGGAGAGATTAAAACCTGGGCCTTCTGAATCTTTGTGTTGAATATTTCCAGATAGCTTACATAAATAGAACCACTGGAGGCAGAATGGATCCATCCCGCAACCCCCATTTTTTCCTGTTTTGTACTCTGAATACTCTATTAGCTCTAAGAAGGCAACATGAAGAGAAAGGGTTTAGGATGGAATTTTATTCCTCTCAAGGGGTGTCAAAGTCGTGAAATCTGGGGAAGGATTATCCCCTTGTGACAGGCAGGGGATAATCTTTGCTATTGTGGGTATGGTGGTCTGACATGACTAGTGACTCCCTGGGGCTATTTGATATTTCTTAAATAAAGAGTCTTTGGAATACCTTGCCCGGGATGGGTTGCCATGGAAACAGTGGAGTCAGCGGTTGCAGTCGGTTAGTAAAAGATTTCGTCTATTTGCGTACCTTCCAAAACATGGCTGGTGCAGATTCTCAAAACAGCAGCTTTGCCCATAAAACATTTGACATTGACCATGGACTCTGATTCAAGAGGTCACCTTTTAAATGTCTGCAATCAATGATGCTATAGCAGCCTGGAAAAAAAAATACAGTAAGGATTGCCAAGCTGGCAATAGTCTCACCATAGAGCTTGAAGTAGCGATGCCTGTGTTAAAAAGTCTGCAAAGCATTTCTAATTCTCCCTGCCGCACCACTTCCCCCACCCCCCGCCCCAACTCTCTACCCTAGAAAATTTAGCCATGGATATCTCTGCTTCCATGTCAGTGATGGAATGTAAAGAAGAAAGTATACAAGAGGTAAAAGGAAAAGAGAAAGGGAAAGAAGAGAGGAGAGACAGGAGAGATGGGTCCAGGATGACTTGCAAAATTGAAATGCACAGTATCAAATGCGAGAAAGGAAGGAACCACTGTGAATTCTTAAACATTGCTGGTGGTCACATTTTTGGAAAACAATTTAATATTCCCAGTGGATTTGAAAATGCACATAATCTATGACCCAGCAACTGTACTCCTTGGAACAGTCTCAAGACATCCTTACATATGTGTAAGAGAACAAACACATGGTCAAGAATGTTCTTGGCCTCTCTGAGTTTAACAGAAAAAATGTTAGTGACTTTACACACATCAGCGTACATGAATCTCACAACCTAATGTTGAATGAAGAAGCAAGCCATTATATAATATATGCAGTAAGAAAGGAAACTATTCAAAACTAAACATCTCATTAAATAGGAAACATATCCAAATGACAGTTATAAAGAATAAAAGAATCATCAACCTAAAATTCAGTGTTGTGTTTATGTTTGGAGAAGAGAAAGAATGATTTCGGATGGGAGAATAACATGGGTACTAGTAATGTTCTTTAAATCTTTAAAGAAATTGTAAACTATGCATATCTTTATAGGCAATCTTAAAATCAATGTTAAATAATAAAAAGTTAAAAAATAGAAATTCACCTGCCATCATTGTTTTTCTTTTTCAGCAAAGAACATTATATAGATGGATATTATTATTATCAAACATAGCAATAACATTTGCATAACTAGTGAAGAATGTTCACAACACTTCAAGATGGATTCAATTATTTCTAAATTGGCAACCAAGTAAAAGAGGCTCAGATGTGATATATACAAGGAAACAGACCTACAAGATGACAAACTGAAGCTCTAGACTGGCAATTCAATAACCTGATGATCTTTCCCCTGGACTAGTCCAGAAGCTCTCACCTATTCTTGCTTATGTCTTGTATCCTTACAGGGTACACTCTTAGGTTAGAATCATTTGGCAGTTACTCTTCCCCATCTACTCTCTCAACATTGCTCCTCTTGAACGCCACACTCCCATTGCTCATAACTTCTTGAAAATCTCATGCTGTCTCATGTGCCCTGGTCTTTGCCTATCTTTGCACATTTGCTCAGTGGACAGTGCTGTCTCAAATCACAACTCCCTTCCAGTTCTTTTAGTTTGTTCATTCCTCCTCATCTTTCAGGTCTGAGCTTAGATACCACTTGATCTGGGGAACCTGAATCCTCAAAATTAAGTGAGATGTCTTGTAGTATCCTTGACATCCTTCTGGCTACTGATTTGTATCATCTACTAAGTTGCAAATCCCTTGAAAGCAAGGGTTGTGTTTTGTTGATTGCCTTATCCCCAGCACCAGAATCAATCTATCCTTTTGCTATTGCCACAGTGAGATTGCAAAACAAAGGACCACAAAGCTTAGTGGCTTAAAGTAACCATCATTTATTATTCCTTGTGCATTTGCAGGTCTACAAGGATTTGGCTAATCTGCACTTGATTCCAAGATGAAGACTGAATCCACCTCTGCTCTACATGTCTCTCTCATCTTCTCTGGACCTTTGCTCAGTTATGCCCTACTCACAGCTATTGCAGAAAGACAATAGAATATACAAGCACATTTTAAACTGCTACCTGTGTTATGTTGGCTAGCAATCTTTGGGATAGTCATATAACCAAGCCCAAAGTCAATGGTAGGAAAGAACATGCTGACTTTAGTGGAAAGAACTTCAAAGGCAATTGGCAAAGGTGGTGGATATTAGGAGGGGTGAAAAATCAGGGTGAATAATTCAAGACTTCATAGTCAATGCATGGCATGCACAGGAGGGTTTCTTGATGTCAATGTATGGCTTTGTTGCTCCTTTACTTTCCCATTACGGGCTCCTTCCTCCATCAAAGAGCTTCCTCTCTCTTATTCTCTCTTTTCTCCAACATGCCTCTGTCTGTACCTTTTTTTATCTCTCCTCACAACTACCAAAATATGTCTTCTTGCTCAGCTCTCTGCATTTTTTTGGATGACTTAAGTCATCAAAATATCTCAAGACCCAGGATAATGGATTTTAAATAGACTTAGGTAGGGGATGGGGAAGACTTGAGAAGATCCAATGGCCTTGCCTTGAATTGAATCCTTAAATTCCTCTAAGCCCCAGGGACAAGCTTTATGGACAGTAGAGCTGAACTGCCAACATTCCTTTACCTGTCTCTTAGAACAACTGTTATTTTATCACTAATTATGAATGTCATTTACTCCTTAGTAGTAAAGAATTTTCTACCCTTCTATACATCCATTTTTATTCAAATGGGTGGAAAGGAACTGAGGAAAAAGGAATAAATAATGCATATTTTTTAAAAAATGTAGTCTATTTTTAGTTTTTGCCCCCAATACATTTTATTTGGGCAAAGAAAATGTTTTATGCTTCCTTTAGAAAGCAGCATAAATATAAAAAAATCATCCTATAGTATTTATAAAACCTTTTAGTATCTTTTATATGAATACCATACTGTTTATAGAATTGAAAAAACAGTTTAATTATGGAATTTTGATGAAAAATTGAAGGTGAAGATAGTGGAAATAATTTTACCCTACATTCATCCCCCTTTCAGTTATGCTTTTGTTAGGGAAAGTTTTTATATTATAGGGAAAAAAATGACAGGTCTGTAGACTGTTTCCTTAGATAAATGTCACATTATTGAAATGTAGAATGAGTTATGTTTCTGTTTAACAATTAATAGAAAAGCAAAAAAATGATGATTAGATTTAAAAACTTTATCTTTGAATCACATATAGAGAGATGTATGAATGCAATGGGAGTGTGGGCCTAGGTATTTTGATTATTTGATTTGTAGAGACCATTATGGTTTTAAACATACCTAGAATTTATTTGGTCCTTTCCCAATGAAATCAGGTTATGGAGATCACAGACTTTTAGGAGATCCCTGAGTTTCTAAAATGTGGGCATTAGTCTAATGACTTTAGCTTGAGATATTTGCCGCTTAAGAAAGGATAACTAGGGGCTTGGATGGCACAGTTGGTTAAGCAACAACTCTTGATTTTGGCTTAGTTTGTGATGTCAGGATCATGAGATCAAGCCCCACATTGGGCTCTGCCCTAAGCATGGAGTCTGTTTTTCTTTTCCTTTGCCAGTGCCCCACCCCGCACCATGCTCTCTCTGTCCCTCTCTAAAATAAATAAATAAATCTTTAAAAAAAATGTATAACTAATGTTTCTTATTCTGTAACTAATGTATTCTTATTCTGATTGTGAACCGTAAACTTCATGGAAGTATTATATTTAACTCATAATAGATGTCCTCTTTCAAAGATGAAAATGAGCCACCTTCTTTTGTGGATTCCAATTAATTTGGAGCTTATGCGTTCTAATAATGTTTTAATTTGTCATACTGAGGCCACAAATCAATAAACTCTTCATCATTTGTGAATATCTAAGCATTAAAGGTAAAGAAGAATATGGCTCCATTGTGGATATTTTACTTTTGCAATATTGAGGTCTCCAATTTTATTCACATAGCTTTTAATTATATATTTATTTTGAGCCTGTAGGAGCTTAAACTATTCATGTCACATCTTTTACTTTGTTTTATAATTATATTTATTAGAAAAAATTAACATGAGTTATAAGCTTTTAGTTTCCAGGTAGGTGAGCTCAGAGTTGTGTTTGAAACTTGAGACAATAATGACAAAACCTTGAAGAACAAACAAACAAGAAAACAGTACAATCCCTTAATATGGGGAGTTTTCCTACCTCTTCACGATCATTAGCCAGGGAACTCTGCTGCTTTCCTTATCCCAAAGCAGGAAGGTTGTCTAATGTTAGAAAAATTCCCTTACAGCCTAGCACTCTGACTCAATGGCTATGACTCAGCATGCTTGACAGCCAGGTCTAGCCTTGAAACATCAGATGCAATTTCCTGGAAGCTGTCGTCAAATCTATTTGTAAAGCCAAGCAGAAAGAGTTTCATCAGGAACTCAGTTGTGCACCTGTCTTAGGTATCTATGGAAGGTCCTTTATCTGCAGTGAGGCTACAGAAATTACATGGAAGAGATGAAATGTTTACTTGCCTCAATAAAATGAAAAAGGGAACAAGGAGTTTTATTTCCTTTCTCACTCTCCCACTCTCAACACAAGAACATACAAAGAAAAATCAAAACATGCACATGTGTGCGTGCATACACAGACTCACACACACACACACACACACACACACACACACACACACACATGGCAGCAAAGTAGGAAGGGAGGAAATATAGAAGATTGCTATTTCAGTGGAGACCTGGCTAGGTGTCAGAATAAGGCCTTTGGGGAAGAGATTATAAGGACTGGAAGAACTGGTTTGTCTCCACTGCTGAGTGAAGCAAGAGGGTGTGGGATCGAGAGGAGCATCAGGGGAAGAGACTTGGAGAAGGTGTATGAGAAGTGTGTTTCCCCTCTCCAGTCCACCCTCTTCCCAATGTGGGTTGGTGATACTTGACTCATCTTCCTGTGAGGTTGGGTGTCCCTATGGGATATGCCCATGAAATTTGGGGTGAGTCTTTAATGAGGGGACGGGTGACTACTTTTTAACTGGAGTTTGTAGAGCAGCAGAATTTGGAGACATAGAGAGAAGACAGCTGAAGTGGCTGGAATGGCATTTCTAAGGGAGAGGGAAGAGGTTCCTCCAGCCCTGTGCCCTGTTTGGGAGTGCCAGTCATTTCTCAGTTTCTCACAGAGGCTGAGGGCAGGCCAGAGAAATTAATCTGAATCACGAGACAGATTACCAGTTTCCCAAGATATTGCTCAGTAATGTAGGAATACCCTTTCAACAGTTTGTGACATAAATAATTGTAATGATTCCACAAATAAGAACTTCAAACTCTCCTGGGTCTTTGCAGCTGTCAACAACTGATCATCCTGAACAGCTGGCTGAGAAGCAGGCAGGGCTGAGAGAAGCCAGCCCAGTCCTCACAACCCAAACCTCTGCCAGCGCACCCTATCAGACTCCTTCATCCCTCTACTGGGAGTTAGGCATCCGTGACTCCTGAGCGATTAATTGTCAGACCTAAAGAAAGGAGAATAGCCAATCAATGAGAAAGAAGAAAGCTTGGAAAGATGTACTAAATGATAAATTTTGTCTTTGACTGAATGCTTTCCTCCGCCAAAAGTTAGGTTTTTAACAATAAAGCAAGGAAGGAGACTGCTATTTTTTTTTAAATTTGTGAATAAAACTCAGTTTTATGCACACAGCCAAGCATGACTGGTTGGACCATCGATGTTACTTCTAGTGGTGAAACATCAGCTTCCAATTCTTCAGTAAGTTTGCTCCCACCAGTGAAAAACTCTAGCACGTCAAGCCTTTACCTAATTTCCTGGGCAAGGATTTTGTCTAATTTCTCTAAAATTAAAAGAAGAGGTATGGGGAGCTCTGTTGGTTGATCCTGAATTTATAACAATTTTTATAATAGGGTAACGGTATACAACACTATGGTAACATATAAGCCCTAAAATCTTAGTTGCTGGCTTAATACAACAAAAGATTATTTATTGCTCAGTATGATATAGATGGGATTGTCTTCCACATCAAGTAGCAAGGCCTTTTACAACTCTGCTATTTTTTTTTAAAGATTTTTTTTTAAATTTTTATTTATTTGTTATAGAGAGAGAGAGAGAGCAAGCGCAGGCAGACAGAGAGGCAGGCAGAGGCAGAGGCAGAGGGAGAAGCAGGTTCCCTGCCGAGCAAGAAGCCCGATGTGGGACTCGATCCCAGGACGCTGGGATCATGACCTGAGCCGAAGGCAGCCGCTTAACCAACTGAGCCACCCAGGCGTCCCACAACTCTGCTATTTGATAGAGTAGCCACTAGCCACATGAAGTTATCAAACACTTGAAATGTGTCTAGTCTGAATTAAAAGATTCTGTAAGCAAACCATAAAAACTCTCAACTCTAGGAAACAAACTTTAATGGAGGTGAGAGGGTGGGGCAGATGGAGTGGCTGGGTGATAGGCATTAGGGAGGGCACTTGAAGTAATGAGCACTTGGTGTTGTATGCAACTGATGAGTCACTAAATTCTATCTCTGAAACTAATAAAAAATTTGTTTAAATGCATAGAACTGCACAACAAAAAAGTAAAACTTGCTGTAGACTAATCTGAAAAAAAAGATTTTATAAGTATAACATATGTACTGGATTTAGCCTTAGTAAGAAAAAAATGCAAAATATCTCAATAATTATTTGTATATTGCTTACATGTTAAAAGGATAATATCGTGACTTTAATGGATAAATAAAATGTATTATTGAATTAATTTCATATATTTATTTTAATGGAGCTGCTAGAAAATTTCATGCTTCATGTACAGCTTGCATCATATTTATTACCTAGCTCTGATCTAGAAACATGTGGCCACCTGCTCTTGACTGCCTGGCCTATAAATGATACATGTCATTTTCTTTCCTATTTCATTGCCCAGAATTAGTCATGTAGCTGAAACCTAAGGGATTCTGGGAAATGGATATTTTGTGAGTTTCCAAAGTCTAAGCTACACTGTTTTTTTTCCTCTGTTTTACAATTGCTCATTATTCCTTTGCATCTATACTTTCTCCTTGTCATTTATTGTTGTTTTTAATATTAAGATTTTATTTTCAAGAGCAATTTTAGGTTCATAGCAATTGAAAGAAGGTACAGAGATTTCCATATATTTTCTGTCCCTAATCATGCATAGCCTCTCCCTTTGTCAACACTCCCCACCAGAATGGCATATTTTTTTTATAATCTATGAACCTACATTGACACGTTATTATCACCCAAAGACCATAGTTCACATTATGGTTCAACTTGGTGTTGTAAATTCTATGGGTTCATACAAATGTATAATGACATTTTCCCATCATTATAGTATGATACAAGGTAGTGTCACTGCCCTAAAAATTCTTTGTTCTCCACCCATTCATCCCTCTCCAACCTCCTCAATAACTGACTTTTTTTTAAGATTTTATTTTTAAGTAATCTCTACACTGAATGTGGGGCTCAAACTCACTACCCTGAGATCAAGGGCTGTAGGCTCTACCAAATTCCTGACTTTTTAAACTGTCTCCATAGATTTGTTTTTTTCCAGAATATCATATAGTTGGACTCATATAGAATGTAGCCCTTTCAGATTGGTTTCTTCCACTTATTAATATGCACTGAAGATTCCTCAATGTTTTTTATGGCTTGATAGCTCATGTCATTTTAGCACTGAATGATAGTATCCAGTGTCTGGTTGTACCCCAGTCTATTTATTCTCTCACCTACTGAAGGACATCTTAATTGCTACCGCATTTTGGCAGTTATAACTAAAGCTGCTGTAAACATCCATGTGCAAGCTTTGTGTAGAAATAAGTTTCAGCTCCTTTAGATAAATACTAAGGAGCACAATTGCTGGATCATATGTTACAGAGTATGTTTAGCTTTGTGAGAAACTTCCAGACTGTCTTCCAAAGTGGCTGTAGTATTTTGTATTCCCACCAGCAGTGAATAAGATTTTCTATTGCTCCACATCCTTGCCAGCATTTGGTATTTTCAGGTGTTCCAGATTTGGACCATTCTAATGCATGTATAGTGGTATCTCATTGTTCTAATTTGCATTTCCATAATGATGTAAGATGGGGAGCATCTTTTTATATGCTTATTTATATGCTTATTTGCCATCTGTCTCTCTTTTATGGTAGATGTCTAATAAGGTTTTGGACCCATTTTTTAAAAATTTAATTTTTTTCAGTGTTCCAAAATTCATTGTTTATGCACCACACTAAGTGCTCCATGCAATACATGCCCTCCATAATACCCAACACCAGGCTCACCCAACCCACCACTCCCCTTCCCTCCAAAACCCTCAGTTTGTTTCTCAGAGTCCACAGTCTCTCATGGTTTGTCTCCCCCTCTGATTTCCCCCAACTCACTTCTCTCCATCTCCCAGTGTCCTCCATGTTATTCCTTATGCTCCACAAGTAAGTGAAACCATATGATAATTGACTCTTTCTGCTTGACTTATTTCACTCAGCAAAATCTCTTCTAGTCCCGTCCATGTTGATACAAAAGTTGGATATTCATCCTTTCTGATGGAGGCATAATACTCCGTTGTATATGTGGACCATATCTTCTTTATCCATTCATCCATTGAAGGGCATCTTGGTTCTTTCCACAGTTTGGTGACTGTGGCTATTGCTGCCATGAACATTGGGGGTACAGATAGCCCTTCTTTTCACTATCTTTGGGGTAAATACCCAGTAGTGCAATTGCAGGGTCATAGGGTAGCTCTATTTTTAATTTCTTAAGGAATCTCCACACTATTTTCCAAAGTGGCTGCACCAACTTGCATTCCCACCAACAGTGTAAGAGAGTTTCCCTTTCTCCACATCCTCTCCAACACTTGTTGTTTCCTGTCTTGTTGATTTTGGCCATTCAACTGGTGTAAGATGGTATCTCAGTGTGGTTTTGATTTGAAACTCCCTGATGGTTAATGATGATGAACATTTTTTCATATGTCTATTAGCCATTTGTATGTTGGACCCATTTGTTAATCAGGTTGCTTGCCTTTTTCTTTTTCATATTTCATTTCCTAGTCTTTCTCTCCTTTATCTTCATCTGCCTTTTAACTGCTCTTTGCCTTATTTTGTTTCCTTGTTCTATATAACTAAATTCGTAATGTGTTATTTAAAAAAATACACAGTAACAAATCTTTGGAGAAAGTGTTAGGGAGCAAATTAAGTGAAATTAATTATCCTCATTAATACCAAAGAATAATGTTGTGTACATTTGATATTTCTGAGGGAAAAAACTCATTAAGTTGTAAGAAGAGTTCCCAGTAATGTGTCTCTACCTTCTACCTCCTCTACATCTTAAGGATTCTTTCTTTCTTCTTATTCACTCCCTAAGGAAGTGCAGAAGTGCTTTCTCTTTTATTGGCCAGTGGGAAAAAATGCCTAGTTCCTACTAGTATAGTCCAACTATGATGTAATTCTCATACTCTTTTTTTCCTGTTGCTCTACTTTTAAGTGAAACTCCTTACCTTCTGGAGAACTGGTTGAACTTCGCCTAACACCATTTCCATAGCCTGAGGCCATTCAATGTCCTCCCCACACTTTTTTGCAAATTCCTGTTTACATTTTCATGGTTTTTCTTCTAGTTCAGTTTCCTTTCTGCTCTCAGCTTTACTTTAAGTCAGTGATCAAAAAAAAAAAAAAAAAAGAAAGTCAGGAATTTAGATACTTTGCTAAAGATCTGAAAGTCATAGAACGGATGGTCAATTGTGTCTATATCTTGCTAGCTCCTGAGTGAGTAGATTTCTTTGGAAGCACAGTCAAGGCACAGGGGCTTCCTACTTTTTAGTAATCATATTGTCAATATCTATGAGACTTCTTTCCATGCCCAACCTGCTAGTGAGAGTAACACAATCCATCCATCTCTTCTGCTAGAATACTATGTGGGATCATTGTAGAAAACAATGTTCGGTACATCATTGAATGCACTTATATTAGTCAGCTTGGACTGTTATAACAAAATATCATAGACTGGGTGGCTTAAACAACATGAATGTATTTTTCACAGTTCTGGAGACTAAGTCCTAAATCAGGTCCAGTATGGTCAAGATTCAGTGAGAACCCCTTCCTGGTTTGCAGATGGCCACCCACTTGCTGTGTGCTCACGTGGCCTTTCCTTGGTATGTTTGAGTGGCAAGAAAGGTGTCTCTCTTCCTCTTTTTATAAAGCCACCAGTCCTATCAAATTAGGTCTTCACCCTAATGACCTCATTTAACCTTAATTACCTCTAGATATACTCACATTGGTAGTACAGGCTTCAACATATGAATTTGGACAGGGCAGATACATAACTCAATTCACAGCCATACAGCTCTTCTAATTGCAATACCATTTAGGTTTTAAGAGGCTCATGCTGAACTTTTAAGTAAGTTTAGGGTCATGGGGCAGGAGTTCAAAGCCTCTAACTTTAAGATTTCTCATGTGGCTATTAGGGTTAAAAGAGCTTAATAGTATCAGAAACTCTCAAAGAATTAAAATAATTGAAAGTATCCATAGACCTAAAGGGAGAAGGTGACAATCCTGACTAACAAATAATCCTGACTATTCTCCCCCTACTAGGTACATATCATAGAAATCTGAGTTTATGTATTTTTTAAAAAGATTTTATTTACTCATTTGAGAGAGAAAGCACAAGGAAGGGAAGCAACAGGGGGAGAAGGAGAAGCAGACTCTACACTGAGCAGGGAGCCTGACATGGGGCTTGAAACCAGGACTCTGAGATCATGACCTTAGGTGAAGGCAGTTACTTAACTGACTGTGCCATCCAGGTACCCTGAAATCTGAGTTTAAAATGAGAATGTAGGAGACTAAACTGTGTACAATAAGCCTTATTTTCATTCATTCTACTTCATCCATTTGAAAACGCACAGTTGTAAATCCTTATGTGTCATTTTAGCAAGAAGGTCTCAATTACTTTGATATAAGGAACTTGAAAAGGAGTGGAGATTCAGAAAAAGAAGAAAGGAAGGCTCTGGGTACCACACAGAGATCAGATTATAGGCTTAATTGGCCTATGATAAATATTAGGAACCACAGTCACTGCTCCAGTACCAGCTCCGGGTTTTCCTTTGCTGTGTCCTGATTCAATGTTCCACTGCATAAGCTCCCATCATAGAGCTACAGCCTTATTGACTCATTACTGGGGTTAGTCGAGTGTGGAATGGGTTAGGAATTGCTGTCATATCCCATGATGTTGCTGTTCTGCCCCATCATATGAGCCGGCCTAGGGCAGTGTACGAATTATAATGCTGCTCTGAGGTGCAAGAAGCCAAAGCTTAATTCAGAGACCTTTAACAACACACACGAAGAGTCTAGAAGTCAAGGCACGTATGCAAACAAATGAGCATGCCTCATGCTGCACATTGCTCTCTCCAAATGCTAAGGCACACTTTCAGTATTCAAGTTCAAGTGCTGAGAGAGTGGTAGGTAGCGAGGCTCTCATGGTTACATGAGCATTTGAAGAACAGTTGTCACGGAATGAACCTGGGGGTTTTATTTCACCCATAAGCTCCGGAGAGGTGTCCCTTTGTTTTTAGTCAGGGTTGTCAAGGACCTGGCACCTGATCTCCTATTCCCTGGGGGACTGAGCAGGCCACATGGTAGTGTCCATAGCTTTCTTATTCTGACTCAACTTCTTAGGCTACTTTCCTGGCATCTGGTTCACTATTCCCTCGTGGTAACTATACTCTCGACTCTCTCTTCCTTCAATGCAGAGTCTTAAAATGAGTTGGAAGCCCTGGGAACTGTGAAAACCCAGGGCAAAGGCAACAGGCAATCCCAGCTGGGTGTGGGGTTATAGAATATGAATTGAAGCTGGATTTTTTTTTGCATCAAAAATAATACAACTACCCTGAAAAAAATTAACAGCCTATTTTATACATACTGGATATTATGGTAACTGTTTAAATTCATTTTAGCACTACTCATATTGTAATTAAATGCTTGCTTTGGAATTTATTTGTTTCCTACTATGTCCCCCATAGATGGTTAAAGTCTTGAGGGAAACGATCTAGTGTCTTTTGACAGTCATATCATCCCTATACTTAGTAAGGATCATACATAATAGATTCTCCATCAATTGTGGTTGTAAAAATGAATGAGCCTGTGGTTTTCACAACCATGGTAATTTGGTGACAGTTAATATTTTAACTTCTTTCCTTATCTTCTGTTATTTTGGCTTTAGTACTGTTTGGGTTGGCTACTACTTTTACTTTTCTCCAAGTGGTGCTTGACTGGTTTCGGAGTGTATTCTTGTGATCTACAGTAAGGTCCACCAGGAACTAGCACTTTCATGCTTCATAGAGCCTCTTTAGATACTTAACTAATTAGGACATCAGTGGGAGCCATGGGGTATAGATGGAAGATCACTAGACCATACGTCAGCAACATTCTATGTTGCTGAATTGCCTTATAATGTTCTTTAATTTCTCTAAACTTCAGTTTCTTCCTTGCAAAGAAATGAAATGAAATGCCTGTTATCCTTGGTTTTCTGTTTTTGTTTTTTTTTTTAATCTAAAATGGGCAAACAGCCATGGCTATGCCTGACATGGAGTGCAAATTCAATTTACGTTGAACCTGATCTCCACAAAAATAAGCAGTTGTCAGATATAGTTTGGATGCATCAGATAACAAGTGGTTCTCTCCAAACCTGACCACAGGAGCAAGTTCTCCATCCTTCCAGCTGGATCCTTATTGCTTAGCTCACCGCCCACATGCCCACCTTTCCAGCGCACTATCAGTATGCCTGTCCTTAGACTATTGTGGCAGCTTGTAACAGTAAGACTGTAAGTCATCTTGCAGAAGCCTTAGGAAAAAGAGCAAATTGTGAGTAAATAATCTGAAATATAATGGTGCTAAGAATTCCATAATTTTAGGGTGAAAAGGACTCTAGAATCCCCTAAACTTGAGCTCAGACTATCTTTTCTTGATCCAGAAAACTTTCAGAAATCACCCCATGAGAGATTTACCAGGTCACAGTATGCAAGAATGGGCAGGGGAAACTGAGGACCTGTCTTCCTCATGCTTCCTCAGGTGTAGCTGGAGAGTGAACCATGGGCAGAAGCCAGGAGGATGCAAGTGTAGAAATTATAGGAAAATAAAACCTTTGAAACCTCATTAAGACACAACACCTTATCCTCCTCAATTATAAAAAAGGAGATAAAGGAGATTCTGGAAATCTCGATTTGACAATTTTTTCTTTTACAATCCCTAAGAATTTATTAGTTTCCCCACCTTAAGCTATTAAACGTAATAAAAAGACAGTGTCAGGTGGAGTCACAGGTTGTCTTTTAAGTGAATTAGTCTTATTTTGATTATACAGTGTGTAGCTATTACCCTAAAACTTGCTTGCATCACTAGGATTTAAGTACTGTTAAAAGCAATTCCTCTCCATGAAATATTGCCATAGCTATTAAATTTTCTATTGATTTTCAGTTATGGGCTATGCACCTACATTCATTTTCAGTAGATGCCCAGTTGCTTAAGCTCTGCTAATATAATGCCTTCATTTTAAGTCCTTTGTTAATGGTTTTATTTTTCTCCATGATTCTTCCTACTGACTTCTATTTAGCCTTCATTAAGGAGATGGAAAACCTGATCATCACTTTCTTCTGCATCTGGCTTATGATGTTCTTTGAATAATAGTAATTAACATCTGTGCAGAATAATTCTTATTCACAGAGTTCTGAGGCATTAATTAGTGTCATAACATCCCTAAGAGGTAAGTAATTATAATTCTCACACTTTTTACACAGGAGAGACCAAGACACATCTGGGTTAAGTCATATGCTTAAATTCATGCAAAAGAATATAAAAAAGTGCACCAAGACCTGAGTTACAAAATAGATTCTCTATGCCTAACGTCAGTGAGCAGACTGTCTGCCACCTTGCTTATAGCATTACACACTGGAGTCTCCTGGATGGCTAAAAAATTTTAGTTTGACTCCTATAATGAAGACCTTGAGTGGAATCATATAAGGAGAGAAATTTCCCAAGGAGTCAAACTACCAAATGAGCATTAGTTTTGCCCATCGAGGAAGTTGTCCTATGAAGACAGGTGAAATGTATTGAAAGGTCACATAATGCTAATCAACCACCCCTCTCCTTGGTATCATTGTGCCTAATGGTTTAGTGGACATTGTTCTTCCCCAAAGTTTCTACTTTGGATTCTAATCTAGAACCAAGGAGAAACAAGTTACTGTTAAACATTTTTTTTTAAAGATTTTATTTATTTATTTATTTATTTGTTAGAGAGAGAGGGAGAGCATATGAGCACAGGCAGACAGAGTGGCAGGCAGAGGCAGAGGGAGAAGCAGGCTCCCTGCCCAGCAAGGAGCCCGATGCGGGACTCGATCCCAGAACGCTGGGTTCGTGACCTGAGCCGAAGGCAGCCGCTTAACCAACTGAGCCACCCAGGCGTCTCACTGTTAAACATTTTTATATCAACCTCAAACCATATGGATTTTAATACAAATAGTATTAAAAATAGAATATTTCAAAATCATTTGGCTTTTAAATACCAATTTAATAGCTTCCCATATAATACTTAAGGTTGGGGCATGAACCCATTAATAACAATGGATATCACTCTGGCCAAGTCTAATTTTTAGGCTAACATTTATTGATAAAATTTAGGGGATTGCCATTTTGTGTGTGCACATGCTGGAATATTTTCTTAATTATAAGGGATATAATTTCTTAAAAACATTCTATTTTATTACTTTGTAACTTATTTTTGACCTCCTGGCATCTTATATTAAGAAATTAAAATTATATGAGT
Source organism: Taxidea taxus jeffersonii (assembly GCA_003697995.1). Lineage (NCBI taxonomy): Eukaryota > Metazoa > Chordata > Mammalia > Carnivora > Mustelidae > Taxidea > Taxidea taxus. Next base: position 15,733 of record ML104847.1, read on the forward strand.
CTTCCCCAAAGTTTTGCCCCAAAAGCAAGACTTGTATATTTCAAATAAAAATGGAAACTGGCCCCTCTAGTTGCTTTTATGGAAACACAAAGTTAGGAGCAATTAAATGCCTTTCATGAGTCTTGGCACCCTTCTCCTCTCTCTGAAGTAAGGCAGAAATGAGAACCGGCATGCTGCACCTGACTAGTTCCCTTTGCCAATCTGCTGGTCAAACTCTCCTGGTCTGGATTTAATCTGGGAGAAAGGTAGACATTGATTGTGTAATTGATTGTGTAAATTTGACCTAACCCTAGACCCCAAGTGAAGAGGTACATACTATTGTCACTTTAGATAAGAATATCTTCAGATAAAATATTGACTTGCATGATTTCTGAATAATCTACATCTAGTCCAAGTCGTCATACGGCAACCCAGTGAGCTGAATTATATATCACCCTAGATAATCTTGTCCCCAAAATAAATCTAGGATTGACTGAGGAGGAAAATCATGAAGAGTGAAGGAAGGAACGAGTGAAGCAATGAGTGAAGGAAAGTCATCAGTTCTATTTAAAGGCACTGAGTGTTGTTCTACTTCTAAAATAAGAACCCAAACTGCCACCATCTCTTCACTGTCAGTGTACCAACTTAATCCCAGACTTGCCTTTCTTTAATTTATTCTCCTTCTTGTCCAAATTAATAAATGGAACCACTACTTATTCATAGAGGAATCTTCCAAAAGGCAATGGGTGGTGTCATTCACTCCCCTATGTAATCTTCAGTAGCTCCAGGGAGCCCCAAATGTATTTAAAATTCCATAGGTGGAATATAGAGCATTCATCATGTGGCTTTTATTTATTCTGCAATTTCCCACTGAAACCTTGGGGTTCATTTAGACCAGCTGTACTGCTATGATTTTATTTGGCTGAAAAAGGCATTCTGTACCTTGATATGTCATGATGCTCTCATTAGAATGTCCTTCTCCTTTTTGTCTGTTAAGTGAAATCTTACTGTTCAAGAGGCTTCATCAAAGTCATTTTAGGAACACCTTTCCTACCATTCTCCCCGCAAACAAGTTCGTTGTTCCTTCCTCTGTGCTTCACTTGTACCTGCAACACATCTCTCTTCACACATATCAAATTGTACTGTAATCACATTAAGGACAGAAATGAATTTCTTCTTTGCTTGCAAAGCACATAATAAGGGCCCAATAATTGTTTGTTGAACTGTCACTTCATCTTTTCTGTTATTCTCCCTCTGTAAATAATAGTGTTAAAATATTTTTTATTAATGCCCTATGTTATTAGATACTTTAACTGCGTCTCAGTTGTGTTGTCTGAAAAAAAAAAAACCTGTGAAAATTATAATTATTCACTTCACAAGGATATCATGTCGATTAATTAGTACCCTCAAAGTGTTCAGAAAATGTAGGACATACTGTTTAGGTGTTAAGTTCTATTACCTAAGTTCAGCACTAAGTCTTTCTAAATGTCAGGAGTAAAGTTTGAGAGCCTGCTGCCACAGAAAATCTATAAGAAGGTGCAAGCTAAGTGTGAAGTTTCCTTTTAGGTAATTTAGTTTCTGAAACTTCACGTTGTTGGCTGGAAATTGAGTTTATAAGAATAGGATTAAGGGGGAAGTGGAGTGTTTAGTGTTCTGTAGACAGGCATGTCACTGTGTATTTATAGGCATGTATATGTGATATAAAGAATATGTACCCTGTGTAGATAAGTATATATGATAAACCTGTACAAAATCATAGTGCACATATATCTAATTATTTTCCACACACACACACACACACACACATACACTCACTCACTCACATAAATTAGTTAACTAGTTACTACTGGCAAACCTCTAAGGTTAAGGAAGGCTATCTGAGTCACACTTCCAATTTATGAGCACTGAAATTTTGTGATCTATCCTTTCAAACCATAGTATATATCTGTATGGCTTTAGAACCAACTTCATATCAGTCCATTTACTGGTTCTCGGTGAATTCTTCATTTACTAACTTTGTGAATTATTGGTAAAACAGACATGGGTCCACATAACTTAAATTTTTACAAGGCTGGAAGAGCTATAAAGTTCTTTCACACATATTTGAGGTAAAGCCGTTTTCTGACATTATCAGGTCCAATAGTTGGTTTGTTAGGTTTTTTTTTTTTTTAAGATTTTATTTATTTATTTGTTAGAGAGAGAGAGAGAGAGCACAGGCAGGCAGAGTGGCAGGCAGAGGCAGAGGGAGAAGCAGGCTCCCTGCCGAGCAAGGAGCGCGATGTGGGACTCGATCTCAGGACGCTGGGATCATGATCTGAGCCGAAGGCAGCCGCTTAACCAGCTGAGCCACCCAGGCGTCCCTGGTTTGTTAGTTTTAAAACAAAAATGATTTTTTTGAGGAAGCTTACAAATAATACATGTCTGACTTTAAGTGATTTATGAAAAACACAATAACTTATCAATATTTTGATATTGTGCCAAGATCTTTCCCTTTATTCTGGATTCCCTGCTTTGAATTTTCAGCTTCTTGCCCAGGCCACATCTAAAATTCATCCAATACAATTTTGAAGTTTAGTTTCCTTAAAGATGAACAAGCATTTAAAGAGACTTGTGAAGCCACTAGAGTATAAATTTCTCTGATTTATGATTTTCCTCTCAATTTCTTAGTTTTCTGGATACACCTGAATTGATAAAGAATTTTAGTAGTTTTATATTTATAGTCTTTCCAAAACATTCAATTTAATTTTCATAGAAATGATTCTCTTTTTAACATGCATATGTTCATTAATATAGCTAATGATTGATTTAAATATGTTGTT
>ML104847.1:23530-34938 GCA_003697995.1 Taxidea taxus jeffersonii
GTGTGTGTGTGTGTACTTAATTGAAAATATATTACATTTTAAAAACTTCTGAGATTTCTTTAAGAAATGTATACAACATGATACAAATAAACCAATGGGAAAACGTATTAAAGGACACATATAAACAATGAATTTTGGAACACTGAAAAAAAATCAAATTTAATTTAAGAAATAAAAAAATAAAAGACACAAAAAATTAGAATAAAAATAAAATCTAACCAAATGCAGGAATACAAGGTATTATATTTAAAATTTTTAATACAGGAGCTAAAGTTGGCTGCAAATATGGTTCTAAGCTCTTGATAGCCAGAGAGAGAAAGATATTTTGAGATTCAGAATATCCATGAGATACATTTTTTTTTAATTTTTTTAAAAGATTTTATGTATTTATTAGTTAGTTAGAGAGAGAGAGAGCACAGGCAGACAGAGAGGCAGGCAGAGGCAGAGGGAGAAGCAGGCTCCCTGCCGAGCAAGGAGCCCGATGTGGGACTTGATCCCAGGACGCTGGGATCATGACCCGAGCCGAAGGCAGCCAGACTAGGTGCTTAAGAACTATTTAACTTTCCATCATTCAGAATGGAATTTTTCCCAAGGGTCTTTATAAATAAGCTATTGGCTTATATACTAATAAATCTTTCCAACTATATTCAGGATTGGTATTTAGTGGGTATGTATTGGTATGGCCATCCTGGTTGTTAAAATATTGAAATACTTTCTTACTGATTGGTAAATAGCCACTGACCTGAATGTCTTTTCTCTACTCTTTCTGCTGTGAACCGTCCTTCATAATTCTCTGCTTATTCTCAATATCCATCAGTCAGGGATGAAATCTAGCACAGGAAGGGGGTGCCTCCAGATCTGCTCCAACACTCTGGAAGTAGTCCTCCTGATGGGTCAATGTCCATGCATTAAATATGCTACTATCTCTGAATTGAAACGATATACCTCTTGGGACTTAGATACTACCCTCCCTAAATTATTACATAGCCACTTGGATTTCTCACAGATACTTCAAAGTTAACACATCATAAATCAAATTTTTAAAAAGCTGAATAAATGAATAGATAATAGTATTGAGTTTTTATGTTCTCTCTATTCGTTTCTTTAACCCAAGCTGACGGTCTAATACCAAAGTGCAATTTATTAAGAGAAAAGCTAGGAAGGCTGAATAATGTATACTTCTGGATGAACAGAATAACTACTCATGCTGGCAATGCTCCAAATAAAATTATCATAGTCAAAATTTTAATGAGAATTAGCAACAGCGTGCTCAGTCTTTAATTTTTGGTGAGACTTGAAGTTATTTTGTGTTTCTAACCAAGGAAAGATCCACAGGCTTTGATCACGTGCCAGGGTGAGGAGAGGGATAGGAATTTTCAGTGATACTAGAGAAGTCAATCAGAACAATTGTATGGAGAGATGGCCCACTCCACCTCAACCTAGGAGTAGCAGAGGATTTTTTTCCTCTGTAAATACTTCTGGGACCATGTCAAATATAACAAAATGGGTACCAGAGTCCATTTTTAGACCAGAAATCATGGCCGAATTATGTCACCATAATAAATTGGTAAACATGTAAATTAATCCTTGATGGTCATTTTGTCTTAGTGTTAAATCAACTTTAGTGAGAGATCATTTACATATAATGAAATGAATGCATTTTAAGTTTATAGTTCAATAAATTTTAACAAATGATCATCCATGGAATTCATCCCTGATTAAGTTATAAGACTTTCCATCATCCCAACAAGTTACTTTGTTCCTCTTGGCATTCAGTATCTCACCCCCACCACCACTGCAAGCCCCAGGCAACCAACCACTTCTGTGCTTTTTATCATTATAGATTACTTTTATTTATTCTGAAATTTCATATTAACAGAATTGTTCAATAACTGCTTTTTGGTATCTGTCTCATTCATTCAGAATAAAGTTTATGACAATGATCCTTGCTGTAGTTTTTTTCATCAGGAAGTAGTATTCCATTGTATAAATGCCACAATGTAGTTATTCATTCAACTGTTAATGGACATTATGCTGGTTTCTAGTTTAAAAAAGTATTAAGGGGCACCTGGGTGGCTCAGTGGGTTAAGCCTCTGCCTTCGGCTCAGGTCATGATCTCAGGATCCTGGGATCGAGCCCCGAATCGGGCTCTCTGCTCAGCAGGGAGCCTGCTTCTCCCCTCTCTCTCTGCCTGCCTCTCTGCCTACTTGTAATCTCTTTCTCTGTCAAATAAATAAATAAAATCTTAAAAAAAAGTATTAAGAGCAATGCTGCTATTGATGTTTACTTATAAGCCCTTTTCGGAATTTGTATTGAGATTTATGTGCCTTTGCATGAGCGTATTTTCTATTTGCGTTTAGACTTCACTTTAACTTAAAAAATAATTTTAGACTTAAAGAAACATCGTAATAGTACAGAGAGCTCCCACTCACTCTTCACTGTAGTTCCTTTAATGTTAGCATCTTGCATAACTACGGTTAAGCTCAAAATTAAGAATGTAATATTGGTGCAACCCTGCTAGCTAAACTATAGACTTTGTCTGAAGCTCCCCAATTTTCCACTGCTGTCCCCTGCATTCTGGAACTCAGTCCAGGACACCACTTTACATTTAGTTATCATTTCTCCTTGGTTTCCTCCAACCTATGGCAGTTTCTCAGCCTTTCCTTACCTTTATGACCTTGGCACTTCTGGAGAGCAGTGGTCAGGTACTTTGTAGATGTCCCTCGGTTGAGTTCACTTGATGTTTTCTAATGATTAGACTGAGAATATGAATTTTGAGGAAGAACGTCACAGGGATCTTTTTTCTTTTTAGTATATAATATATTGTAGCATAGTGATATCTATATGTCCTATGACTGGTGATGTGACTTTTGGTCATTTAGTTACAATGGTGCCTGCCAGATTTCTCCCCAATAAAGTCACTATTTTTCCCTTTCTGTGCTCTATGTTATTTATGTATCTATCTATCTATCCATATATGTTCAATATATTTATTATTAAAGTATACATATAATAAAATACATTCTACTTGTATTACTAGTTCCAATTTACTACCGCAGAATTCCTTCCACGTCTCTTTTGCATATCTGTAACCTTACATTACTGAGTTGTGTTCTCACAGTGAGAAAACCTGGCTCTCATCACTTACAATATATTTCCTTATTTGATCAATGCTAATACACCTATAAAATAGTTTCAGAATTGCTAGCATGTACCCCTGTAAGAAGCAGACTTCCTAGTGTTACAGTGCTGTATACATTTCTTCTTTTTTGTTTGTCTTTATCCTTAGAGTACCAACTCAAAACACTATTTCTTTCTCCAACATGACCCATAATCACAGCTCTACTGCTAATCAGCTCTGGGGCACTGGAAAAATAATCTGCCCTCGGGACGCCTGGGTGGCTCAGTTGGTTAAGCGGCTGCCTTCGGCTCAGGTCATGATCCCAGCATCCTGGGATCGAGTCCCACATTGGGCTCCTTGCTCGGCAGAGAGCATGCTTCTCCCTCTGCCTCTGCCTGCCACTCTGTCTGCCTGTGCTCGCTCCTTCTCTCTCTGACAAATAAATAAATAAAATCTTTAAAAAAAAAAAAGAAAAAAATAATCTGCCCTCTTTGCTTTAGTTTTTTGTTTTAATTCTTTTTTATTTTTATATAAACATATAATGTAACCCCATCACCCTCTCCCAACCCCTCTCCCCCCCCAACCCCCTCAGTTTGTTTTATGACATTGAGAGTGTCTTTTGGTGTTTCTCCCTCCTGATCCCATCTTGTTTCATTTATTCTTTTCCTACCCCCTTAACCCCCACCCCTGTTGCATCTCCACTTCCTCATATTAGGGAGATCATGTGATAGTTGTCTTTCTCCGATTGACTTATTTCACTAAGCATGACACCCTCTAGTTCCATCATGTCGTCGCTTCAGTTTTATCATCCATCGGATGGGGAGTATAATAATAAGACCTTCTTGATTGTAAATAGTAGATGTCTGGTGCATAATAAACACTAGATAAATCCTTGCTGCTACTGTCATCCTTTAATCATTAATAAGGCAATAGATCGACTTGCAATTATTACACATATAATTTTGCATTGTAATTCATTTTCATTTTCGTCCTCTTTAGGTTGTGAACTTTTTAAGAGTAGGTGTTTAGTCTTTATTATTTTCTTTACTCAAGTGTCTTGCATGGTAAGTTCTCAAAAGATATTTGCTGATGTTATTGAGTTGTAGGTACATGCTAAGCATTAACAAAACCAAACAATATAAAACAGTAAATATATATTAATGTACTAATAAAAGATAATAGTCTAATGTTAATTCTTCCTAGTCATAAGTTTATGTTTTGGTATAATTCATCTTGAGAAAGTATTCTTATTATATATTCACATAAACATATATCTCTCTTCTAGAAACTTACAGAATGATGTCTAAAACTCCATCTATTTGATCTCTCCCTTTGGATTAACAGTTTTTTCAAACTCTTTTGAAGGCAAAATCCAACATGATGTGTCATAAGAGCTAATCAAATCTCTTTTATCTTTCTATCTCAAAAAGAAAAAAAGAGTCTTGGCCAAGATGGCACAAAAGGAGGAGGAAATCAGGAGATGGGAAGGTAAGAATACTGAGATGGCAATTACTCTGCATCAAGGACAACTATTTAGCGAGGATTAAGATACAAATATTAAATCATGATTTCTCTTTAGGGGAAGAGAGATCATCTTTCATAATAACAGATTTTATTCATATTGCAATGATCTGGTTGTTGTGTGCCCTTTAATTTCTGTGAGTATTTTGCATGTTAAAGCTTTAGAGAGATATAAGAGATATTTTTATCTGTCTTTATTTTTGAACCTATAATTAGGAGCCACTTTACCCTAGAGAAATATATATATGAATAAAATGACAGCTACATAAGTTTCATATTATTTTATTAAACCTCCAAGGAATGTAGAGAAATCGTGTTCTAGGGAGTTAGGAAGTAATCTGTATTACCATGAATATAATAATTTGGAATTATAGAACAAAATTAATATAAAGTAAGTACATATTTTTAGAACTGTTAACATTCGTGCTTTAGCAATAACATTTGACAATGTTTAAACAGCTAACAAAAAAAAAGGAATTTACTTTGCTTAAAAAATACTATTTAACCAAAATGATTAATGTAATTTCTGGTTTCTGGAGGATTTTCATAATGTAATGTCAGGAAAGAAGACAAGATTATTAGATAAAAAACTGATTTCCTCAAATTTCAAAAACACCTCATAGGTCAGATTCATATGCATTAGCACAAACTTAGTAGACCATCAAATATTACAAATTTTTACTGGGTACTGGGTATTATTTCTCTGAATTGAGACAAAATTTACTGCCCTAGAGAAAGAGACACATTCTTTGTATTTTCACTATTATGGCACACTAACCATAAGCTTCAGTTTCTATGGAAGCAGGAACACTCATTTGCTATGTATTGAAAAATAAAAACTGTGTTATTGTGTTGTAGTTAAGATAATAAAATATCAGCAGTGAAGGTACACACTACTTATCAATCTTTTATTCATAAACCATTTATTGACCAGGCAATCTGGTCAATGCACTGGACTCTACGTTGGGAAATATAAAGATTAAAAAAATCCTATTTCTGTACACACAGAATTACAATACAAGTTTGTAACTGAAAAGGGGCCTGATTAATATATTTGGAATTGTGCAAATGAGAGGTAATATTAAAATTACGTTCGGTTACGATGAAATAAACCACAAAGAAAAGCTTGGTGACCTGCTTAGAAAAGGACTTGCCCTTTATCTACAATGACTTTGTGGCATCAAATCATAATCCTTTTTTTTTTTTTTTAAAGATTTTATTTATTTATTTGATAGACAGAGATCACAAGCAGGCAGAGAGGCAGGCAGAGAGAGAGGAGGAAGCAGGCCCCATGCAGTGCAAAGAGCCCGATGCGGGGCTCGATCCCAGGACACCGGGATCATGACCTGAGCCGAAGGCAGAGGCTTTAACCCACTGAGCCACCCAGGCGCCCCATAATCCTTTTAATATTAGCATATTTTAGGGGGGAGACAGCTAGAAAATATGATGGTAAATACACAAAAACATTTTATTTTCTAACTAATTACATTATTTTTTAAATCATATACTGTTTCCTGGGGTGCCTCGGTGCCTCAGTCAGTAAGCATCTGACTTAGGCCCAGGTCATGCTTACTGGGGGCTCTGATTGTCCCTTGTCCCTCTCCCCACCACCCCCTGCTCATGCTCTCTCTCTCTCAAATAAGTAAACAAAATCTTAAAAATAAACAAATCATATATTGTTTCCTTGTTTAGCATCGCAGAGTTTAAGTGTTCGTCACATTTAAAGTGTTCTTTGTATAAAGATTCTTTTAAAGTGCTTTCGGGTCTTGGCGAACATGCATATTTGACATTGCAAATACATATTGGTTTTTCATAGCGCGATGTTAACCATTTGGCACCATTCAGGTTGTTAATAGAATTTCCAAGCACAGCAAAGAACACCGCGGTATTGTTTGCGTTTTTCATTTAGCTGAATCCATAGATTTGTTTTTCTTTTAACTGACTTCAGCACTGCTGGAAGTTAAACAACTTTTCTTAAGAATGAGCCAGAAGCTTTTGACAGATAACATTTGAATGAATGAAAATGATCGGTAAGTCAGCCTCCTTGTTTCAAAAATCCTCTGATCTGTTCTGGGATTGTTGTCAGTTTTAACAGCCTCAGATTTCCCAATGTCAAAACAAAATTCAGTCTTGTTTACTCGTAGGTTTATTCTTCTTGGGTTGGCTCTGTGGTGCAATAGGTCATTGCTTTACAAGAGGTAACTAAATGCTGTAGTTCTTCCCGTGATGAATATTTACTTCATTTATAGTATGTACTTCATAGGTCTAGGTCCATCTATCCTGCTTATACAAAACCCTTTTGTTTCAAAGATGCTAGATGTGGGTTAATGGATATCAGAAAAATAAAACAAAAAGGAGAAAAACGTATTGCTTCCCATTGTTTGTACAAAATCCATTACATGCACACATATTTTTAAGGAATGTGGCTCGTCCTACACAAACACAGGTTAATTTATTGTTTCAGCCAAATGGATGGGTGAGTCCAGATGGGAACCCTCAATTATTTGAGCAGATTTGACAATAGTGCTCTGAACAACAGCTACCTGCCCTGGACTGGTGTGGTCATTCTCCCAGAAAAAAGTCCCATAGAATCTACATCACTTTCAGTGACTCTATAGCTAAGAGCCTCAGGAGAAAGAATTGTTCTGCTTCACTAGAAGCAGAAAAAAATATTCAGGTTGCTTTGCAAGAGACTGTTCCTATTTTTCAAACTTTATTGCTTTTTGAATTATGAACGCAATAGTGTTCATTGTAATAAATCCCAAATATACAGAATAAAATATTATAAAACTTCATACCTTTCCCCATACTGTCTCCCACCCCAAGGATGATTATTGTTGGGTGTATTTTGAGATTTTAGTGTATCCATTCTCACTGTGTGAACATTCCCACACACACTGGATGGAACTACATCCTATATAATCATTAAGCTTATCACATAGAGGTCTACTACAATCCTTTTTTAATTTATTTTTTAAAGATTTATTTGTGCTTTTTGACATCTACACCAGTGTCCGACTATTTTCTACATTTTCACAAATGCCAGTTATTATCATTATATTTCTTCTCATTTTATTTTGTGCATTTAGATATTTTATCACCTGGAATTTATTTCATGTATAGTGTGAAGTGGAATTCAAACATTTATGCGTTGCTTATCTTTTTCCCAGCAATTTTATTAGGAACCATATTCTCAAATGTAATGCATGTGTTGGTTAAGGTTCTTAGATGCAAACGGTAAAATCTACTTGGCCTAATCTCTGCATAAAAGGAATTTGTTTCAGGATGTTATATCACTCACAGGGTCATCAAGTTCCTAGAAAAAAAGATTAGAATCAAACTTCCAGGACACCTCCTGAACCACCGTGCCTCACCAGCCCAGACAACAAGCACACACAACCACAGGGCAATGACACATCAACAACTACTAGTCGAGCCATAAAAAATAGAATCCTGTTAATCCACATGGGTTGGACTGACACTAAGTTTCACATAACTGCATTTTATTGCAGGAAGCTGATCCACATGCTTGTCCCTGGCTATAGCAGAGGCTAGAAATACCAGATTTTACTGAATCTAAGATGCTATCAGTTATAAAATATGTGATTATTTTATGTACCACTAATGAAAAGAAAATGCTGACCATTAAACTCTGATGTAATGCTTTCACTTAGAATTTTTAATTTGTAATTATCCCTTTTTAAGTAAACTGTACCTCCAACATGCTCTACTGACTGAGACAGCCAGGCACCCCTAGGATCACTATTCTTTTTTTTTTTTTTAAGATTTTATTTATTAGTTAGAGAGAGAGAGAGCGAGCACAGGCAGACAGAGCAGCAGGCAGAGGCAGAGGGAGATGCAGGCTCCTGCAGAGCAAGGAGCCCGATGTGGGACTCAATCCCAGGACGCTGGGATCATGACCTAAGCCGAAGGCAGCCGCTTAACCAACTGAGCCACCCAGGCGTCCCTAGGATCACTATTCTTAAGAGGGCTGCCTTCTTTGACGAAGAAGACCTCCTAATACATAAGTACAAAAAAAAAAAAAATACAGAATTTCACATTTGTAATTTCTTAGTGAGAGGATAGCATAAGAAAAAAGAGCTTTTCATAGATGTGAAAGTCTACAGCAGATATGTATGCAAATGAAAAGAAAATGCTACAGAAGGAAATTCATCAAGTAAGTAGCAGTGAATACTTCTGGGGATGATATTGAGATGAGAGAAAGAAGGAGAAAGTTTAAAGAAAGACTTGCATTTTTTTATTTATTTAGTTTCTGTTAGGATTTTTTTTTTTTTGTAACAACAAAGAAGGATGCACAGAATCTTAATGTAGGTATAATGTTAATTAACATTTCTATAAGGATATAGAGTAATATAATCAAGATAGCTGAGTCATTCCTGCCCAATGAAATCTAGTATTGCCATAAAACTCTAGCTTCTTGGCCTGTGGAATTGCTAGTCTCCAGATTTCAAGAATTTACTCTTTATGGTCTTTTGTTTTTTCCTCCATCCTTAGATACTCTGTGTTATAGTAGATGGGCTAAGACATATAGCTTGACAACCCTTAGATCTCTCTAAAGATCCATTCATATGAAAGCTGTGGGGGCAATGCAGACTTCTGTGAAGATTTTACATAGGAAGTAAGGGAGGATTCAATGCTACACAGTTTAAAATACTTATTTACCGTTCTGATTTGCAAAGATGGATTTCCCTGACCTCTCACTCCAGCATTTCCTCTCCCCTCTCTCCTTGCACATAGCTCCAAAACTTCTTGGGTTCTCTTTCTCCCTTCCCAATTTTCAATTTCTATTTGCCTTAGTTATTTAGCTCCTCCTGCCAATTTTCACTCATTAACATTTCAAGGTGCCTCTGTAGAAAACAGCAACGATTTTGGAAAGAAGCTTTTGTTATAAGAGTCAATTATTATTATCAGTCATGTTATGCCTTCCTCCCTTGAAAGAAAAAAAATATTTGTAATTCTTAATATTCGTCTGATTCAGGGCTCACTTCCTTTCCTTGTACTTGGAATTTTCTTGTTGGTGCTTTCTGTCTAACATAAGGAGTAGCTCTCAACTTCTTGAAGGTTCCCATTAAGTACACCAGACTTTAGTCTACCTCGTTCAGGAAGGGCTTCTGCATGTGGGCTGAGTCATACTTGCATGAACTTTAGTTCCCCAATTGCTTCCAGTCCTAAAGAGACAATTCTGTGTTATTCTGTGGGGAATGCTTCCTCACTTCCTCATTCCAAATTGTCTCCATTTACTATGATAATTTATGGAGACACTCAGGGCTTTTAGACACTGTGTGGTTCCCTAAAATATTCTGCACCAAACTGCTTCTGCAGTGACTTACCATAACCAAACTAGATTTTTCAAACTAAGTTCAATAGTACCTGCTTGTAGGGCTTATTTCAGTCATCTCTCATTTGAAAGTGTATGCAGAGGACTATTCAAATATCTATCATCTATAATTGCAAAAAAAAAAAATCTTGGAGTAAAACCAAGTGTCAATCAATAATGAGATGAATATTTGTATTTCACTGGAATATGCAGTGGGATACAAGATAGCAATGAAGAGTCAATGATTCAGAGCTATATGCAGCAAACCACATAAATCTCATGATCATGACATGGAAAACAAGTCATATGTGAATATTCATAGTATCATTCCATTTATATAATGTCCAAAAGCACACAAATTCAAACAAAATAAAAACATATAACATTACAAATATAGGTGGTAAGGCTATAAATAAAAGTAGGAGGGGGGCGCCTGGGTGGCTCAGTGGGTTAAGCCTCTGTCTTTGGCTCAGGTCATGATCTCAGGGTCCTGGCGTCGAGTCCCGCATCGGGCTCTCTGCTCCTCGGGGAGCCTGCTTCCTCCTTTCTCTCTCTCTGCCTGCCTCCCTGCCTACTTGTAATCTCTGTCAAATAAATAAATAAAATCTTTAAAAAAAAAAAAAAGTAGGAGGATGATACCCCACGAATTCAGGCTACTGTTATCTCTGAAAGGAGGCAAACAGGTAGAATTGGAGAGGCATACTCAGAGGGCTTCAAAAACAGTCTTAATAATTTACTTCTTAAACTTGATGGTGGTAAGACAGAGGTTTTTGTCTCATTATTCTTTATGCCTTACATAAAATCGTATTTTGCATATAATTATATATCTCAATATTTATATCTAATTATGTATATCACCAATATTTAAATCTAAAATAATAACTTAAAACTCTTGAGCTGTATTAGTCTGATTCTGAGATTGGTTTTAACTTTTGAAATGCATTATTTGGAATATGTTTAGGAACTATGGTTCACTGGAGCTCAGACATAACAAAGTAATAGGCTTGAGAGAAGTAGCCAGTACTGGCCCAAGAAACCAAGTTTGCTACCATTTCCCATGTTTCTGTAATTTTAGGAAGAGAAATAGTTTCTCTTTTTGAGAAACTATTTTGTTGGTGAAAACTATTTTGTTGGTGAAAAATGCTAGTTGTGGCCCATTACACCATGCTTATAAAGTACCTTGACCCTGAGAAATTCCTCAGAGATTAGACACATGGCCCCTTGGAACACCCTAGAGGCTGAACTCCAAGAACAGGATGATGGCATGAGATAACGTAAGACAGAGTTTCATCCTGGAGATTTCTGGGAAGCAGGAAGAAACTATTTGGAATATCTTCCTCAGTTTTCTAGGGGAATCAGACCAGATAATTAAGAACAAGTGTCTGGGGAGAAACCAGCAACTAATGAAAAGCACTGAATATGAAGCTC
>ML104848.1:11138-24970 GCA_003697995.1 Taxidea taxus jeffersonii
GTAGGCAAACTTCCCACCGCCTCCAGTCACAAGAGCAAATGTCTGCGCTTTTGGAGTTGCAAGGATCCAGTCCACTCAAAAGCCTATGTACAAATACAAAGGAGGGGACCTGAGGGAGAGGGTGCTTTAGGAAGGGCGGCCGGCATCCAGGGTATGGTGGGTGCAGCTGGCTGGTCATAGGTTGAGAAAGTTGAGGGTTGACTTCTCAGGATTTTTTCAAACCGGTTGAGGCCGCGTCAGGAGCTTAGAATCAACCATGGTAGGAGTATTTACGCCATGGAGACTGGAAAGCCTTATAAATTCAATTTTGGTCTGTTGTTGTCATGGCCGTCATTATTATTTCCTGGAGAGCACGTTGTTGAACACGTCCCACCTCAACTGCATACACCCTAGTTTATGCCTCTGATCGTCCATCTTATGCCTACAATTATTTACAGCACCCTCTCTGGCTCTCCAAACTGCCATTTGGGATCATAACTTATAGGATCCCCCTAACTTTAGAATACAGAGATCTCTGGCACCCAGGACAGGAAACAGACCTGCCTCAGAAGGCCTGAAGCGCTGAGAATGGGGGGTGCGGCAGAAACCAAAGGACCACGGTCCCCAGGTCTTCAGAGACCTTGGGATGCTCCACCTTCCCTCATCCCTGCACTTGCTTTATCGTCCTCCTCCTCAAGACAGCTTCCTAAGCAGTTTTGACATGGCCTCAAGTAACTTCCTGGGCGTCCCAGTTTGGAGAACCTCCCTCTTCCAGGGCCATCTATGAAGGAGGAATAGTCTTGGCATCCTTGCTTCAAAGTCTTAAAAGAGAGAATCAGATTCAACCAACTCATCTGTTTGGGCCAAGCCACACAACCCATGTGTCCCCAGTAAGACACGTTCTGCTGCAGCTGAGTTAGGGCTCCAACTCTCCCCAACCAGCCATGGCTGGGAGGTGTCCCCTGTCACAGGAAATGATCCTCCTTGGCACTTGTGGGCACAAGAACACATCTATTAACCTTAGTGTTACAGATTCTACAGCCACACATAATTGCTCACTATTTCCTGCACAAACCATGCTTTTCTGAGCATCCATGCCTTTCTTTCTTTCCAGGAGATTCTCCACTCCCACCCCCATCTCCAGCCCCACTAAGGAACCCATCCTCACCCCCCATGGCACAAGTCACGTGCCATCCCCTCTTGGTAGCTTTCCATAAGCCCGTCACATCATTATGTATGTTTCACTCATTTGTCTTCCCATTGAGTCACTTTGAAGCTTGCACTTTCAAACAAGACCAAGTGCTGTCTCCCCAACTTCCTAGATGGGTTACCTTAGGAAGGTTATGTAGATTCTCTGAATAACAGGAGATAATTATATTTCTTTGTTAGGGTTGTAGGGACTATCCTAGCACACAGCAAATAGTAAGAAATAATCATTGCCATTATTATGGACACCTTTAAGAGAGGTGCTGTAAAGTCATAATGTTATAATAGATATTACCTTTTAGAGAGACAAGAAATTATGTAGGACACCCATGGGTTTTGCATGGTTCCCCCGGTCTTCCAGCTTGTTTCTCAAACATAATAAGCACACTTTCACCTTCCAAGACATTTCATTTTCTGTTCCCTCTGCTGAGAACTGACTTTCCCAGATGGTTATGTGGCTCAGCCCTTTATTTAATTCAGGTTTTTGCTCAGTTTTCACCCTCTCAAAGAAGCCTTCAAGCTAATTCCATCTAAAACAGCAGCTACCATCATTCTGTGACCTTTCACCAAGCTTTCTTCTTCTTCTCTTCTTTACTGTTATGAGCAAACATTCCACATGTGTGTGTCTTTACCATCAATCTTAACCAATAAAAACTCTAGAGGACAAAGGATTAGTTCACTTTGTTCACTGCTGAATGTCCAGTGCCTAGCACAGTGCACATTTCAAAATGAATGAATGTTTATCTAGTATGCATTTGGTGCTCAAGAAAGGTTTATTGACTTGAACTAATTAGCTAAGTACAAAGGTAAGGGCATGGATCAAGTAGACGCTGGGCTCAGAGAAGGAAGCCATTAAGATCGTGTATTTTTTACAAGGCTTCAGGGTTTAGACACAGCCGTGTTCTCTGTTAAACTTCAAGCCTTCTAGAGACACCTAGTGGCCTCAATGGGCACTGCTTAGAATTGCAGAGGACTTTGTGTCAGAGGCTGGTCCCCTTGCCACGAAGCAGTGTAAATTTTTAAAATATGGCCGTTATTTTTTGAATGTGTGTGTGTATGTGTGTGCGTGCGCACACATGCAAAAGAAAGAGGAGGAGACAGGGAAGGAGAAAGAAATACAGATTTCTGATTGTGTAATCTCAGTCTGAGCCCAAAGACCTGATTACCATAGGGGTTTGCTAATGAAATTCGAAGTCCAAGTCTAAAGGCCCAAAAACCAGGAGTGGGGATATCCAAGGGCAGCAGGAGATGTCACAGCTCAGAGAGGCCATTCACTCTTCTTCAGTCTTTTGTTCTCTTCAGGCCTTCAAAAGATTGAATAATGCCCACCTCCACTGGTGTGAGTGATCCTCTTGATTCAGTCTACTGATTCAAATGCTAATCTCTCCCAGAAAAACTCTTACAGACTCGCCAAATGACCACTATCTGAGCATCTCTTGGCCCAATCAAACCGACACATAAAATTAACCACAACAGTAGACTAGACTAAACCCTACATATGAACTGGATGGGGTAGAGAATGAAATAGTTTTAATATCAAATCAGATTTTTTTTTTGTCAAGTCACTGATCTCTCACTGTTGATGGGGAGGCAATGTGAAGTAGTGGGAAAGGCAGTCGGTGCTGCCAGTTAGCTTTGTGCACGGAGCTATAAAGCACTGGTCCCAGGGGCGCCTGGGTGGCTCAGTGAGTTAAGCCTCTGCCTTCGGCTAGGGTCCCGATCTCAGGGTCCTGGGGTCCCGCATCGGGCTCTCTGCTTAGCGGGGAGCCTGCTTCCCCCCTTCTCTCTCTCTGCCTGCCTCTCTGCCTACTTGTGATCTCTGTCTGTCAAATAAATAAATAAAATCTTAAAAAAAAAAAAAAGGTTATTCCTTTAAAAAAAAAGCACTTGTCCCAGTAAAGCCTTGTTATACAAATGAGAGTAAAAATATGTACTCTACAAGAGTATTAAGAATAATAAGCTAAGCAAATAAAGGATCTAAAATACAGCAAGCAACCAAAAACACAGTTCTTTTTCTTAGTATTACTAGTTCTACTGCAACTACTATTATCCTTGCCCTCCTACTCCCCGTCCCCAAGAGCACTCATGTGTGTGGACTTGCCAGAAAACTTGGCAGTGATCCTCCTCTCTTGCAGACATGTTATGTCATATTTGACAGGAAATTTACCTGCTCTGTGTGTCCAACAGTCCTATTACCTGGTACTCTATCCACTTTCCAGAAATAGGACTAAAGATCCCATTTAAGTGGATTCAGTTTCTAGAAAATTACCACACGTCAATGCTACAAAAGACAATACTACCCAGTCTTCTTTTGGGAAGTGTTACAGAATCAGAAACGATGAAGCAAATATAAAATGTATAAAATTTGTGTGAAGGCTCATCAAAGGGTATTGGTTTCAAAACTAGCATTAAAAAGAATTTCATGTGACTGATAAATAGATAAATAGCCTGGGTCTATCTTTGTGCAATGCTCAACTGATTCTCTATTTCAAAGAGGTGCCCTGTGTGTTTAAACATACGGAAAGTAGAGCCTAGCAAGGCCTATGGGAAATGAACGGTGCAGCAATGCTGCCCCCTTGTGTTGGAAAATAAAACAAATTAATATTTATTTCTGTTTCTCTGAGGACAGAAGGAACTCAGACTTGAAATGAATATTTAAATATAATCCATAATCCTTTTCTCATACATAATTATAAAATAAAGTATTTCAATAAAAATTTTTAGAAGAGCACACTTGCAACTGAGGGTGGGAGTCCATAAAGCAAAGGCATCTGGAATATAAATTGCTATAAACTGTCCCTTCTAGTTTATACATCTCCTTCTGCACCTGAGACAAACATATTGTGGCCTTTGATCAATCACATGCTGGGCAAGAAATAGGCTGAAATCACCTCCTGCACACCATCAAATATACATGTATGTTTTGTTCACTGTGGTCAGTTGGGTTCTTAGCAACGGAAAAAACGTGTGGGGCCTGGGGGACCACGTGGCACCGTAGCAAGGATCCCATCCCCACCATAGCTCTTTTCTCCAGGTGACCTTTTGTTCCACAAAATCCAATGTTTAGGACTTCATGGGTCCTCAGGCCTGTGTATGTTACTCATTTGCTTTGAAGTTAATTGTGCTGCTGACAATCACAGAGAGAAGGCTAAAACAGGAATAAAAAAGCAGTTTGAACCACAGAAGCCAAGTGTCTGGTTTCCTAGGGCTACCACTGCAAAGTGCCCCACACCGGGTAACTTAAAACAGGAATGTACTCTCCACGGTTCTGGAAGCTAGCAATCTGAAATTAAGATCCATCCGGGCCCTGCGCCCTCTGAGATGCTGGATGAAATACTTCTTTGCCTCTTTCTAGCTTCTGATGGTGGCCACAGGTCCTTGGCATTCCTTGGCTTGCACCTGGGTCATTCCAATACCTGCCTGTCTTCACAAGGCATTTCCCCACTTGTCTGGGTCTTCACGTGGCATTTTCCTTTTCTTTTAGAAGGACACAAATCACATTGGATTAGGTGCCCCACCCTTCTCCAGGATGACAGCATCTTGATTACATGTGAAAAGCCCCTATTTCCAAATAGGCTCACACTGATGGATACAAGGAGTTAGAATTTCAACATAATCTTTCAGGACACACAGTTCAACCCACAGCAGCAAGGAAAATACTTTCCTGATACTCTTATGGGGGAGGATCCACTCGTTTTTTCCTGAACCTTTCTAGTAATTAACTAATCAATTAGTGCTCAGAGACCATCAATTCAAATGAGGATAAGGAAATAAAAACACATGAGGGAAGAAAATTGTCAGAAGGACTCATTTTAGTTAGCTCAGGCTGCTATTAACAAAGTATCACAGACTAGGGCCGCTGGGGTGGCTCAGTCATTCAGCTCAGGTCATGATCCCAGGATCATGGGATTGAGGCCTACCTCAGGCTCTCTGCTCAGCGGGAAACCTGCTTCTCCCTCTCCCACCCCACACCCCTCCCCCACTCTTGTTCCCTCTCTCACTGTCTCTCTCCATGTGAAATAAATAAATAAAATCTTTTAAAATAATACCAAAGACTATGCAGCATAAACACAATTTTTTCTCACAGTCCTAGAAGCTGGAAGCCTGAGGTGGGAGTGACAGAATGGCTGGGTTCCAGCGAGGGTCTTTTCTTAGCTTACAGAAGGTCACCTTCTTGCTGTGTCCTCACATGGCCTTACCTCAGTGGGGCCTATGCAGAGAAGAATCTATCTCTTCCTCTTCTTACAAGGCCACTAACTCCATCGTGAGGGCCCATACTTACAATATAATCTAACCCTAATTATCTCCTAAAGGCCCTCCTGCAAATATGACCAGAGTGGGAGTTAAGGCTTCAACATGTGGATTTTAAGTGACTACAGCTCAGTCCACAGCTGGGATACAGTAATCTAGAGGAAGGACAAGTCTGCTTTTTTTTTTTTTTTTTTAAGATTTTATTTATTTATTTGTTAGAGAGAGAGCACGAGCACAGGCAGACAGAGTGGCAGGCAGAGGCAGAGGGAGAAGCAGGCTCCCTGCCGAGCAAGGAGCCTGATGTGGGACTCGATCCCAGGATGCTGGGATCATGACCTGAGCCGAAGGCAGTCGCTTAACCAACTGAGCCACCCAGGCGTCCCGACAAGTCTGCTTTTAAATAAAACAAAACAAAGGGGTCTCATTTTCCTTCAGTTTGATTATTCACAGCACTATACCTTGGGACCATCAGGAAGAATTAAGAATTCCCTCTCGGAGCTTATCCTGCCCCCTTCCTCACTTTGGGGTGGCTAATGAGGTAAATCATAACTGAAGGAACCAAATGCATCCCGGGGAAGCTGTGCTCACAGGTTTTCTTTTTTCTTTTTCTTTTTTTTAAGTATTTTTTCAATTTATTTATTTGACAGACAGAGATCACAAGTAGGCAGAGAGGCAGGCCAGAGAAAGATGAGAAAGCAGGCTCCCTGCTGAGCAGAGAGCCTGATGCGGGGCTCGATTCCAGGACCCTGGGATCATGACCTGAAATGAAGGCAGAGGAATTAACCCACAGAGCCACCCAAGCGCCCCATGGGTTTTCTACTATGAAAGTACAACTATGTAAAACAGCACCCCAGAATTAACTACACAGAACATACTGACAACAGATATCCCTTCTCCTCAAGGGCACAATGACTGACCCAGAGGGGAGTGCTAAGCGGAATTTACATTGACAAGGCCACATGTTTTGGTCTGTAGCTTATAGCTTTCGTGTCCTTCACTGTGATGTAGTTCTTATGTCTTCCCAGCCTTTTCTCTACAAAAGATCCTTTTGATTATTTTCTACAGCACACGTGTTTTAAAAGAGTTTGGTTAACAGTTAACATTTGAATGAATACTATATACCAAGTATCATGCTGAGAAGTTACAGTTCACTCTTTTGACATTAACAGCACTCCTACGATTGGTCAAAAAGAATGGTCACAAAGAATGTCTAAGGAACTATCCAAAGCATCACCAAATTATAGATTATAAATTATAAATTATAGAGCTCAGATAAGAACCTAGCAAATCTGATTCCAGAACCCACTAGCTTACCGTCACTAATTCTATTTCTTCACATGGAAGCTACTGCAGTGATATTTTGTTAATTACTTTTTAAAGCAGGTTTCCAATATACATAAGCTCTGTCATCAATATATTCTCAATAAAGGAAGGAGTCCAAAGGGTTTAAGAATCCTGCCTAAGGCCATACAACATGGGGAACCAAGGCTGGATTCCATTCCTCATCTGACAGATTTCTAAGGACTATGTTCCTCTTTCTATACCAAACTGTGTACCCAAGACCAGCTACAGCGTGAGGCCAACTGGAAATGAAAATATG
Source organism: Taxidea taxus jeffersonii (assembly GCA_003697995.1). Lineage (NCBI taxonomy): Eukaryota > Metazoa > Chordata > Mammalia > Carnivora > Mustelidae > Taxidea > Taxidea taxus. The sequence goes on from ML104848.1 coordinate 18,175, forward strand.
GGGCTCCTAGTTCAAAAACGATTATGAATTTCAAGGCACAAACAAAGCATTAAAGCAAGAGCTGGGCCCTTCCAGTGGTGGGACTCTGTGCCAATCACCCGCTCGTGAAGCTGGCCTGCATCTACCTCCACGTCCACTAGCTGGGACTGTGTTACTGAAAACAAACAAGCAGAATAGTAAATAGTAAATTTCTTTGTTATAATGCCTTTGGCTATTTTCTCTATACTCATTTGATGGTCACAGCTCTGAACTATCTGAAGAAACTTCTGAAAGTACTCAAAGAAAGAACAACAACAAATACAGAGAAGAGGCCAAGAGGGAACAAAGCACTACCGGCTGGTAAGTGCCTTAGTCTCCAGGGTACAAGAACCACAGATCTCTGGAGTAACAGAACTTACAGAAGCATTAAAGATCAGAGTGCAATGCCCTTCTGTTGGAGGTGAGAAGAGACTACAAAGTGAGTTGGTGACCTCTGGTGAGTTATTCCAACTCTGGGATCTCGATTTTTCATCATAGAATGACATCAAGTTAGATTATTTCTACATGGCTCCCAGGACAACTTCCTGACATGTGTAGATATTTTATTTTTTTTTTTTAAAGATTTTATGTATTTATTTGACAGATCACAAGTAGGCAGAGAGGCAGGCAGAGAGAGGGGGGAAGCAGGCTTCCCTCTGAGCAGAGAGCCTGATGTGGGGCTCCATCCCAGGACCCTGAGATCATGACCTGAGCCGAAGGCAGAGGCTTAACCCACTGAGCTACCCAGGTGCCCCGTGTAAATATTTTAAATACGTACTCTTTAGAGGGGAACAGAGCCATGCTAATTCTAAAAATTTTTGTGAATAAGGCTGTTTTGGGTCAAGCTCCCCCCACCCAAGAAAGCATGTAACAAATGATGCTAATACAACTAAAGGTCTATAAAAAAAAAAAAAAATTATACTTCACACCCTTCACCAAAAATTAACTCAAAATGGAGCAAAGACCTAGATGTAAAATGCAAAACTACAAAACTCCTAGGAGTTAACACAGGAGAGAATGTAGATGCCTTTGAGTGTGATGATGGCTTGTTAGATAGAACACCAAAGACAAAATCTACGGAAAACAATAATTGATGAGCTGGACTTCATTAAAATTAAAACTCCCTGCTCTGCAAAAGACAGTGTCAAGAGAACAAGATAAAAAGCCACAGACTGGTAGAAAATATTTGCAACAGATACCCAATAAAAGACTATTATCCAAAATAGAAAAGGAACCCTTAATACTCCGTAAGAAAATAATGCAATTTAAAAATGAGCCCAGGGACGCCTGGGTGGCTCAGTTGGTTGGGCGGCTGCCTTCCGCTCAGGTCATGATCCCAGCGTCCTGGGATCGAGTCCCGCATCGGGCTCCTTGCTCAGCAGTGAGCCTGCTTCTCCCTCTGCCTCTGCCTGCCTCTCTGTCTGCCTGTGCTTGCTTGCTCTCTCTCCCTCTCTTTCTGTCAAATAAATAATAAAATTTAAGAAAAAAAAAAAATGAGCCCAAAGGGCACGTGGGTGTCTCAGACAGTTAGGCATCTGACTCTTGATTTCTGCTGAGGTCATGATCTCAAGTTCCTGGGACCAAACCCTACCCCAGGCTCCACTCTCAGTGCAGAGTCTCCTTCAGAGTCTTCCTCCTTTTCCCTCTGCCCCTCCTCACTGATACTTGTGCACACACAGGCTCTCTCTCTCTTTCTCAAATAACATCTTTAAAAAAATAAAAAGACAAAAATGGGCCAAAGACCTTAATAGCCACCTCAAAGAAGAGATGCAGATAGAAAATAAGCATATGAAAAGATCATTACAAAAATGCAAATTAAAACAATAAAAAACCATTATCACAGACAAAATCCAGAGCACTGAAAACATCAAATGCTAGTAAGGATGTAGAGTAACAGGAACTCTCATTCATTGCTGCTGGGAATGCAGAATGGTACTGTCACTTTGGAAGACATTCTGGCAGTCTCTTATAAAACTAAACATGTTCTTATCATATGATCCAGCAATCGTGTTCCTTGGTATCTACCCAAAGGATATGCAAACTTCTGTTCACTCAAAAACCTGCACACAATATTTACAGCAGCTTTATTCATAAAACTTGGAAAAAAAATGTCAAAACTTGGAAGCAAGCAAGATGCCCTTAAGCAGATCAATGAATAAATAAACTGGGGATATCCAGACAATGGAATATTAATCAATGCGAAAAAGAAATGAGCTATCAAGCCATGAAAAAAAATGAAGGAACCTTAAATGCATATAATTAAGTGAAAGAAGATAATCTGAAAAGGCTATATACTATATGATTCCAACTACATGACCTTCTGGAAAATGCAAAACTATGAAAACAATAAAGAGAGCAATGGCTTTGGCTGGAGGGTTGGGGGATAAACAGGCAGAGCACAGAGAATTTTTAGGGTAAATACTCTATATGATATCATGATGGTCGATATATGTCATTGTACATTTGTCCAAACCCATAAATGTACAACATCAAAAGTAAACCCTAAGGGAAACTATGGACTTTGAATAATTATGATGTGTCAGTGTAGGTTCACCCTTGGTTAAAAAAAAAAAAAGGGTACCATTCTGATGAGTGATGTGGATGAGGCAGGCTCTGCATGTGGGGGGCAGAAGAAACATAAGAAATCTCTCTACCTCTATCTCAATTCTGCTGTAAATGTGATACTGCTCTAAAAATAGCCTTACATGGCAAATTTCAAAAATTCTGAAAAACTCAACTTCATTAGTAATTATATACACACAAATTAAACTACAATGTGATACCATTACATACCAACTAGATTGGGAAAAATGAAGTCTGACATTATCAAGGGTCAGTATATCAAAAATTGGAGCTTTTATACACTGCTGGTAAGACCTTTTCTGCACTTTAAAAAATTATTTGGTGTTTCAGATTAGTTAAAGTCTGATGTGTACATACCCTCGAAACCATCACCAATGCACACCTCTCAGAGAAAATCTTGCACAAGTGTACCAGGAAGACATGTACCATAACATTCACAACAGATACAAAAGTAGCAAGTTTATGTCAAGCTCCACCTCATTTTATCTCATTAAGTAGTCACATACCTCATAAACATTTATTGGAAGTCTCTATGTCACTGGAGAGTCACCAGAGAATCACGCAGGAGGAAATTCATCAGAAATCCAAGGAACTACAATCTGTATCTCTTTTTATACCTGCATATAAAACAGCATTTCTTGGGCACCTGGGTGGCTCATTCAGCTAAGCATCTGCCTTTGGCTCTGGTCATGATCTTGGGGTCCTGGGAATGAGCCCGATGTCAGGCTCTCTGCTCAGCAGGGATCCTACTCCTCACTCTGCCTGCCATTCTGCCTGCTTGTACTCTCTCACTCTCTGTCAAATAAATAAAATCTTTTTAAAAAATAGTATCAAATTAGAAATTTTTTAATTAAAAAAAATTTTAAGGGGCGCCTGGGTGGCTCAATGGGCTAACGCCTCTGCCTTCGGCTCAGGTCATGATCTCAGGGTCCTGGGATTGAGCCCCGAGCCTGCTTCCTCCTCTCTCTCTCTCTGCCTGCCTCTCTGCCTACTTGTGATCTCTGTCAAATAAACAAATAAAATCTTTAAAAAAATTTTTTAAATAAAGTAACATTTCTATGTGATGTGACACTCTGTGTATCTGTGAGTGCCTGCGGACGTACATGTGTGTGTTTTCAATGAAATGGCTTTGAGAACATGGAGGAAGGAAGGAGTAAACAATTCTGTTTGAGAAGGAGAACGGTTGGTGGAAAATCTTTAGAGAGGAAACAGTAAGGGGCTATCACTGCCAGTTAAACCGACACCTTTTATTTCCTGAACTAAAACAGGACCATTTGCCCAAAAAACTAAAAATACTGCTCTTTAAAATGTACTGAGTTTAATATTCTCAAACCTTAAGATATACCCCAGGAGTCAGAACGAAACTTTGGCAATTATGGCCGTGCTCTCAGAGTCACTGCACATCATTTAAAAGAACTCCTTCAGGTGAAATATCAGGAAGAAACTGCTGACAGAATGGAACAGCCCATATCTGAATAAACTACTGAAGAAAAGTGGGGAACTGTCTCAGGATTCCTCCTAAAATATCCCAGCAGCTACTCAGTCTGGAACCTAAAGACATTTGAGCGACTTCTGAATGTCATCCCCATAACTTATGATTATTCTGTATTTCCTGAATTCCTGTGGTGGTAGATTTCTTTTTTAAGATCACGGACTTTCTTATTGTCCCATTTAACTTAGTTAAAAAGGATTTGTTTAGCTCCTAATAGACTCCAGACCCTCTGTTAGGTCTCAGAAATGCAGAAATGAAAACAGTCCTCCTTGTCCTCAAAATCAGGAGACTAGCACGTAATCCTGAGGACAACTAAATTGTGTGCTATCTGTGACATCAGAATTATGTTTACAAAGTTCAAAGGGGATCGAGAGGCCTTCCTCAGAGAAGCAAAACACAAACTGGTTTTGAGTGACAAAGGTATGCCTAAGGTGCTAGGCCTGCTTCTCCCTCTGCCTCTGCCTGCCTCTCTGTCTGCCTGTGCTCGCTCTCTCTCTCTCTCTCTCTCTCTAATAAATGAATAAAATCTTAAAAAAAAATTTTTAAAAAAATGAGAGAAAGAAGTAGATCTGGAGGGAGACAAACCATAAAAGACTCTTAATCTCAGGAAACAAATTGAGGGTTGCTGGAGGGTTGGCGGGGGAGGGTTGGGGTGGCTGGGTGATGGACATTAGGGAGGGTATGTGCTATGGTGAGTGCTGTGAAAGGTGTAAGCCTGAGGATTCACAGACCATACCCCTGGGGCAAATAATACATTATATGTGAATAAAAATAATTAAAATAAAATTTAAAAAAAGAAAAAGAATGTGAAAAAAAGAAGTAGAAATAATACTTTTTTTTTTTAAAGATTTTATTTATTTGACAGACAGAGATCACAAGTAGGCAGAGAGGCAGGCAGAGAGAGAGGGAGGAAGCAGATTTCCTGCTGAGCAGAGACCCCCGATGCGAGGCTTGATCCCAGGACCCTCGGATCATGACCTGAGCAGAAGGCAGAGGCTTTAACCCACTGAGCCACCCACACACCCCAGTACTCTTAAGGTCTGGAGGACCAGAACCAGCTTTGTGTGAGATCAACCTGGGCTTGAATCCCGAGTCTCCCTGTTATTAACACAAGGTTGAGCAACTGAAATTCTTCACGGTGCTCGCGTGCATGCGTGTACCCGTGTGTGTGTGTGTGTGTGTGTGTGTGTGTGTGTGTGTGTGTTAGCCTACACAGAAGAGCTACATGGCTATTATGTTATTCTGCAGTAATGGATTATGCCTTTGTTGCCACCATCAATTTCTACAGGCAACAGGAGGAAGACACAGTTCTGTGGGTAGAGAACAGAATATCCCCTAAAAGGGTGGGTGTTGTCCCACTGAGTACCATGCTTAACCCTGGAGGGCAGTTCATAGACTCCTTGCCCCAGAGAAGCACTTCTCTATAGTTCCTGTCCTAATGCTTAAAATAAAAGCTCATTATGTCTTAATACTTAAAGGCTTACAGCCTGTGACTGACACTGAGACAGACATAGCTTCAGAGTATGGGGAAGGATTTCGGTGAAAGAAAAGATAAAGGACTTAAATATATCTTCTCATACAGAATGAATACAGTAGAGTCTCTTCTACTGTATCATTTTCCAGCCATGCAAACCATCCATTTTCTCACTTCTCTCTGTTCCTGCTCATGGTGCTCAAGGTACTCACAAACTGGACCGGTATTTTCAACAGTTACACATGGAAACTATGGAACATTCTGCAAATTTAAATAGTCTGTATTAACAATAAATTGGTATATATGGAAACCTAGATCTAAAATGCACAAAGCGAGATATAGGCTTTGTTTTTTACATTGGCAACCAGATAGACACGGAACCCTAGAATTTTTTAATAGGTATCGTTTCCTGGACTACTTAATAAGATTAATAAAATTCTCAAAAATATCAAAGATATTTCCATTTTATTTTAATAATTTGAAATATTATTGAGGATAGGCCTATGCGACCAGTGCTAAATAGCTGGCAAAAGTTGTTTTCAAGATAGATTTTGGATGGGGCACCTGGATGGCTCAATGGGTTAAAGCCTCTGCCTTCGGCTCAGGTTATGATCTCAGGGTCCTGGGATCGAGTCCCGCATCATGCTCTCTGCTCAGCAGGGAGCCTGCTTCCTCCTCTCTCTCTCTGCCTGCCTCTCTGCCTACTTATAATCTCTGTCTGTCAAATAAATAAATTAAAATCTTTAAAAACAAAAAAGATAGATGTTGGCCAAAATTCCAGAAGCATTCTTTGTGCCAGGTAGAGCTGGTGCATGTTTTTATTTTATTACTAGAAGATACAGTCACAACTGGGCTGTTAATGATGACTGTATACGAACAATTTAAATAGTACATACAGTATTGTACAGGTATCCCCAAACTAACACATCTAATTAAGATACATATTCAATTTATCTTCAAAACCACTCTTGGCACATGATAGGAATGCCAATGAAATGCTATTTATAATTTTATTTAAACAGGATAAAGGATGCCTAAAAAGAAATAAGCAAAATGACAGACTATCCTCAATTAGGAACAAATCAAGATGCTTGGTGAAAATGTAATTAATTTTAAATTTGGAACGATTCATCATTATTTAATATGAATTGTTACTTGCTATCAATGATTTAGCAAAAGCTTTACAAGAACACCAACACAGAAATGGATTTGCCTACTTCTTTTTTTTT
>ML104848.1:25370-40904 GCA_003697995.1 Taxidea taxus jeffersonii
TATTTATTTGACAGAGATCACAAGTAGGCAGAGCAGCAGGCAGAGAGAGAGGAGGAAGCAGGCTCCCTGCTGAGCAAAGTGCGAGAGGGATCATGACCTGAGCCAAAGGCAGAGGCTTTAACCCACTGAGCCACCCAGGCACCCTGGCTACTTCATTTTTAAAAGAATAAAAAGCATTTTTAAATGTCTTGAAAAAAAATTTCCAAATTAAAATAAGCTGCATATGAAATATGCACCAAAGTGAACTGCCAATAAAATACCAAAAAAATTAGAAAAGGAAGATAAAAATATTTGTGTAACAATGAAGGAGAAGCTTTGAGTACAAATAAACCTGAGACTATATTCTGGCCGCTCCCAGTCATCCTATAACTTCAAGTGAAGTGAAAGTTTTGAACAAATTAAGCATCATACTTCTATTTTCTACATTTTCTTTTAACATCCCAGGACTGAAAAAAAATTAGAAAAAAAAAAAAAAGAATTTAAATAGAACTCCATGAATCTAAAAATTATTTTATTAATGTCAGAAAACACATCTACATTGGACAGTAATCTATTTCCTTAAATTAAATATTTGGTTGTTTTTTTTTCCCAAGACCATAATAGTTTATCATATGTAATCCCCTTAAAATATGTAAACAGATATATAAATTGATAGTTTATTTCTAAATCTAAGTATTCTTTAGAGAATTAAAATTTAGAATTTAAATGACAATTGAGTTGCCACTGCCCTGGTAGAGCCAAATTTCTCCAAATTATAAGGCAACTTACAATAACTCAAGAAAGGTGGTCTAATTTAGCAAGACTTTCTATTAAAAACAAGTTCTCTGAACAACAGAATGCATAATTATGATGAAATAAAGGCAAGAAAAACAAATGAAATGAAATAAAAAATAATTAAGGATTTCATTTTATTATTCATTTAAACATGGGTGGGTCATTCACAGACCATTCACTACAGAAAATAATCATTAAATTCAATCATCACTGATACCCTACCATTACACAGTCTTATAAAAGCATTTGTCCACATTTTTTATATTTCATGGTTATGAAAGCAGGAGGGTTATGGATTCCCTCATGCTGCTATAAAAATTATCACAAACTTAGTGGCTTAAAACAACACAGACATATTACCCGAACAATTCTGAAGCTCAGAAGTCCAAAATGGGTCACCAGGGCTGCATTCTACCTGAAGGTTCCAGAAGAGAATCAATTTCCCTGCTTTTTCTGTCGTCTACTGGCTGCCTGCTTTCCTGGCTCATGGCAGGGTACACCACTCCATCCAACTTCTGCTTGTTGTCACATTTTCTCAGACTCTACTTCCTCCCTCTTACAGGGACCCTAGAACCCTGGTGATTGCATGTGACTGGATTATCCAGGATAATCTCCCTATCTCAGGTCTTTAACTTAATCACATCTACAAAGTCCCTTTACCATGTAAAGTAACACAGTCACAGGTTCCAGGGACTGTGGGGGCTGTCCTCCTGCCTATACAGAGGATAAAACATTTTTTAGCTTGCTCTGTAAATTACGACTATAAATACATGTTGTGTGGGCCTTTAATTTGTACTCTTGCTCCCAGCCCTGTAAATGGTGGGGATGGGCCTGATGTTTCCCCAAAACAATAGCCTGGATAATAGGAGGGTGTTGAAACCATGAACTGGAATTTGGACTATGAGAGTCAGACATGGGAGAGAGAATCCCTTAATTTCTTTTGGCCCCAACTCCAAGGACCCTAGACATGTATGGGGGGTTTCTGAATTCCAACGATGAAAACATTCCATGCCCTATGGACTCATGCTGAGATCCACTGCAAAGCAGGGCTAGGTCCTGAGGATGACTAAGCAAAACCCAATTTGTTACCATTTTTTTAAATTTATTTTTTATTTACTTCATAGACAGAGATCACAAGTAGGCAGAGAAGCAGGCAGAGAGAGAGAAGGAAGCAGGGTCCCCGCTGAGCAGAGAGCCCAATGTGGGGCTCGATCCCAGGACCCTGAGATCATGACCTGAGCCAAAGGCAGAGGCTTAACCCACTGAGCCACCCAGGTGCCCCCCCTTTTTTTTTAAATTTAATTTAATTTTTTAATTTTTTTTTCCAATTTGTTACCATTTACTGAACACCTTGTATGAGTCAGGAGCTCTGCTAATTGCTTTACCTCCATCTCCCTTAATTTTTGCAACAGCTCTAAAAGGCAGGTATTACTATTATCGTCATGTAACTGATGCAGAGCCTTAATACCAACATGATTAAGTAACAAGCTGGATTCAAAGTTTATAGTTTGTCTGACTATAAAACTGGTGCTTTTAACCACTATAGCACATTTTGATATTTTATGAATCATTTTATCTCATTATATTTTGCTCTAGAAATTCATTTTCCTTTTATTATGGACAAACCATTAGGAAAGTTAGTTTAACTGTTTCAACTGCGCCATGGCAATGAAGGGCTTATTCGGCTCGAGTACTAAATGAGGGAGCACACTCCCCGAGGCCAGAAAAATGGTATCAAAGGTGATCAGTAAGAGAGTCCCCAGAGAGTGATTCTCCAACTTTAGCAACGTCTCATAATTACCTGGAATGTTTATTAGCACACAGATGGTGAGCCCCACACACAAAGTCTCCAGTTTAACTGACTGGGCTGGCGCCTATTCCCTTCATTTTAATAAGTTCGCTAGTGACGCTAATACTCTGGCTTGGCAACCACACTTTGAGGACACCATCCCAAGAAAAGGAGTTCCCCTCAGGCAGGAGAGTCTCAATAGACCAGAGTGAGGCCCACAGGTTTCCTGCACAGTTTTCCCCACAGCGAGACACAGCCTCTGCTGTCAAACCTTGGAGTACCAGAATTTGTTTCCTACAGCAGGGATTCAGACCAGAATGAGGGGTGAAATTTTGACATCTCAGGAGGAGAAAAGAAAAGGGGTTGCTGCAAGCGGGAGGAAGAATTTCAGGCTGGAACAAGGGGTTTATGTATGGGGTGAAAAGGGATATAACGTGAATAGAACTTTAGGGCAGACTTTGGAGAGGTTAATGTAAAGCAGCCATAATGCCTTCCTTGTATGTGAATTTTCAGGTTTCAAAGCACATTAGCGTGCACCGCCATTTTTCTGGTGTTCGTAAAGCATAGGCTTCTTATTCCACAGTGTTCTCAGAGCTTTGGGGAATAAAGAACAGGATGGTTCTAATCACATACTACTTTCTGTCAACTGGAGAGACAATGACTTATTTACAAACCCTTCAGGAACACTGAAGCCCTGAGCTGAAGCTATCCACTTTCTTTTCCTAGCAAAAAAAACCACACAAATTCCCAAACTCACACTAAAAAAAAAACAGGAAATAAAAAAGCTCATTCTCAACCACTGGTACCTTACTTTTGGATCTTCCTTTTCATCTCTCCTCTTTTATTCTTTTCCCCCTTTCAAAAATAATGTATACTAGTAGAGAGACATTTTCACTTGCACATGGAAAGCAAAAAAATCCATTCCAAATGGGACAATGTATCTGAAAGAACTTGTTCTCATAATCTCTCACTCCAATGATGATATAGTAAAAGTAAAAAGGGGAAAGAAAAAAATTGATGAAATAAATCAAGGTCACAGTGAGAAATATAACATTCCCAATGTGGGGACCCTAATTGTTGACAGCAGACTACAAGGGGAGATCTCATGGATGTGAGGGTCCTTAGTCAAAGATGGCAAATAGAATATTTGGGTTTTATAATCAGTGGGATCGAGTGTAATCCTACTAAAAGGAAGGAAAGATAAATATAACCTTCCTAGTGAAGCCTACAGTAGATTTCTAAACAGTTTTAAAAAATACATTGTTGTTGTTGTATTTAAAGATTTTATTTATTTATTTGTCAGAGAGAAAGAGAGCACAGGCAGACAGAGCGGCAGGCAGAGGCAGAGGGAGAAGCAGGCTCCCTGCTGAGCAAGGAGCCTGATGTGGGACTCAATCCCAGGACACTGGGATCATGACCTGAGCCGAAGGCAGCCGCTTAACCAACTAAGCCACCCAGGCGTCCCAAGAAATACATTGTTTTTACCTTAGATACAGAAGAACTCAAAAAATACTGTGCTGAATGCTATTGGTGCCTGCCCACATCCCCTCCTCTGGCTGGTGCACCGCTGTCCCACTCACTGTGGTTGTTGGAGATAAAAGTACAGAGAACTGCCCTGGACTGAATAGGGACGCCTTGCTTGAGAAACTACACCTCTCCCCACCCCAATCAGGGTTGATTCAGCCAATGACTTGCTGGCATGGAATACAAAAGGTCAGCCCACTTGCCCCCACGAGACTTGCTTTGTCATTCATTTGTGCTCTGGAGTATTTTGTGGGATCAGACTGAAGCTAATCTCTACTGAGAACACATCCATGTTTGCCATTTTTCCTGCCCTGTTCTGTTTCCTTCACCTCCCTTTTAATGAGAGCATATTCCCAATCAGCACTTAAGAGAGAATCCTTATCTTGGATTGGTTCTAAGGAACACAATCTAAGACAGTTGATACCATAGGTGTTCCCAGGAAGCACACTCTAAATATGGGAATCCTAGTATTGGATCATTTTCTGGCTGGATGTCAGTGAGAATCCCATCACCAGAAATAAGCAAAACATGGGTTGTCCTTGGAATGCTAGAGCATTCTTCTGGCTCCCGCCTATGACAACCTGTGATGGGATACACGTGGAAGGGGCCATAATGACTGCAACAACACCCTAGGTGTTTTAGAGGTATGAACACTTAGTAACTGGGAACTGTGGAATTGGTTATTGTTGCTAGGCACCACGATTGAAGAGAGAAAACGGTAAGCTCAGGCTTATTAATGAACAATTTAAATCAAAGTGGGACAGTAAAAGAGAGTCCATGGCAGCATTTAAAGTACATTTCTGCTCCTTCAGTGGGACAGCAGTCACAGAACAGGGACAGGACTGAATTGTTAGCAGAGCCTCAGGAAAGGCTGAATCCCAACCCAGGCAACTCTCTAACACACATTCAGGGCCCTAGAGGGAAGAACCGGGAACCTGATACTTGAAGGGATTACCTGTTAGACACAGTCACAAATCTCAAATCCTGAGGCACCTGGATGGCTCAATTGGTTAAGCATCTGACTCTTGATTTTGGCTCAGGTCATGATTTCACAGTTGTGAGATCGAGCCCAGCATCGGGCTCCATGCCGGGGTGTGGAGATTTCTGCTTGAGATTTCCGCTCCCTCTCCCTCTGTCCCACTCTGCTTTCTCTCTCTCTGTGTGTGTGAAAGAAAGAAAAAGAGAGAGAGAGGAAGGAAATCTCAAATCCTTAGTCCTCACATTCTGAATCCTATGAGCCTCAAGAAACGGTCGGTTCCCCCTTATGAGAAGATAGAGCTGTGAAATGCTACAAAGGCCTCAAATGAGGGCAAGGCTCTTAGAAGATAGTTCTTGCCCTTTTCATGATTTGCCTCACCTCCTCTCTTGGCTCATAATTATAGTCAAATTGCAGTATAAACTGATTTAGGAAGTGCTGAGCCAGCTAAAGCAAAAGAGGAAGTATATGCCTAAAAAGATGTTACCTTGAGGAAATAGGAATTGTTTATGGTGGGGCTAGGTCAAGAGGAAACAGGAAATAAGGCTGAATTAGGATGAGTTGTCAGTATGGTGGTACTTTACAGTGATACAGGATTTAGTAGCCCAGAAAAGGTCCTGATGCCAGTTGTAATAGGCTGTTGGAATGAACGGCCCCTGGACACCTGAAAAAGGCAAAGGCCTTTATTAAACAACATAGAGATGCCACAACTGCTATATCACAGTATGGAGGAAGGGTTTAAAAGCTCCGAGAAGCATGCATGAGGTCCACTCTATCAGGCAAAATCCCTGTGGCTGACCATGCTCCTTAGAAGCCACAGGAGATACTCCCTCTATCAAGGCACAGAGGTTAGAAAGACATCACATCACTCAACAAGCTAGGTATAATGGCAAGAGATATTATGTAGTACTACGTTCCCTAATAGCAATGGGGATGACAGAACCCAAGAATAACAGATGTCAGTGGCAGCATATACCCCTTAGAAAGTAGACAGAATTACTATAAACTGTGACAAGTCCAGAATGAGTCATAAAGGCCTGACCCACAGAAATTTATGGAAATGGCTTATAAAACATTTCATCCTTAGGAGCAAGATAGATACACAGCCAAAAAAAGTACATACGGGAGCACCTGGGTGGCTCAATCGTTGGGTGTCTGCCTTTGGCTCAGGTCATGATCCCAGCATCCTGGGATCGAGCCCCCATTGGGCTCCCTGCTCCGCCAGAAGCATGCTTTCCCTCTCCTAGTCCCCCTGCTTACGTTCCCTCTCTCACTGTGTCTCTGTCAAATCAATAAATAAAATATTTAAAAAGGAAAAAAAAGTACATACATACGTGTGTATATACACATATCCATACCTACAGGCAATGCGGATCAAGGACACATGAGCAGAAGTTTGAGGTTCCCCACCCCAGTGAAGAGCTATGTTCATATGCCCATTCTCTGACCCAGAACACATCAACTAAAGAAAAGGATAGATCTTGCAATACCATAGCTAGCTCTGTGGATTACTCAGATTTTTCAAAACTATTGCTCACGGGGCACCTGGGTGGCTCAGTGGTTAAAGCCTCTGCCTTCGGCTCGGGTCATGATTCCAGGGTCCTGGGATCGAGCCCCGCATCGGGCTCTCTGCTCGGCAGGGAGCCTGCTTCCCTTCATCTCTCTGCCTGCCTCTCTGTCTACTTGTGGTCTCTGTCTGTCAAATAAATAAATAAAAATTAAAAAAAAAAAAAAAAAAGCTATTGCTCACAAACTGAACTGCTAGCCAAAGATCCCAAACACCATCATGAGTTTCAATTAAGGGTAGAGGTATAGGGAAGTCAGCTAAGAAACTGAGTTCCAACTGTGTTTGTCTTATAGTGAGTCCTGATGGTCATGGTCATCTCCCTGGTTTCCAAATAAATAACTGGAATGAATATACTTGGCAACTGGCAGATGTGAACACTTGCCACAAAGTCTGCCATAGTTTCCTAGGTCTGCTATAGCAAAGTACCACAAACTGGGTGGCTTTAAAAAAGAGAAATTTAGGGGTGCCTGGGTGGCTCAGTCATTAAGCATCTGCCTTTGGCTCAGGTCATGATCCCAGGGTTCTGGGACTGAGCCCTGCATGGGGCACCCTGCTCAGTGGGGAGCCTGCTTCTCTCTCTACCTCTCTGACAACTTAGGCTTGCTCTCTCTCTCTCTGTCAAATAAAACCTTAGAAAGAGAGAGAGAGAAATTTATTCTCTCACAGTTCCGAAGCTAAATGTATGAAATTAAGATGTCAGCAGGACCATACTCTGTTCATAAAGTCTCTAAGGGAGGTTCCCTACTTGCCTCTTCCAGCTCTGGCCGCCCCCAGGCATTCCTCGGCTCGGGGCTGCGTCATTCCTCCAGTCTCTGCCGCAGTCTGTCTTCCCTCTATCTATCTTCCCTGAATATCTGTATCTGTGTCTAAATTTCCGTCTTCTTCTAAGGACACCTGTCACATTAAATTCAGGGCCCACCCTCCTCCAGTATGACCTCATCTTACTGAATTACATCCACAATGACGCTCTTTCAAAATAAAGTCACATTGACAGGTTCAAGGGGTTAGGACTTCGAAACATCTTTTGGGGGATGCAGTTCAACCCACAATAGCATCTCAAAGAGAAAGCAAAAATCAGTGCCACTCTCAAAATCTTAAAGGATATAGGAAGGGTGGCTCCAAGTAGGACCCTATTAATATACTAGTCTTGTCCCTGTGGTAACTAAAAAAATCTACAGAAGACTATATAATTGACTCCCACAAGCTAACCAAGCATTCACCTCAATTACAGCTGCTTTACCAAATATACCAGGAATATTTACCAGAGCAAATTAATAGTCTTGACTACTTGGCAGGTCACCACTGAATGGATAAATGTTTTCTTTTTCATTCTTATCAAGGAAGAAGAATCAGAAGCAGCTCAGAGTCACGTGGACAGCCAACAGTGCACACTCAGTCTTGCCCCAGGGCTACATCAATTCTCTTGTGCTCTGTCATTATATTGTCAGAAGAGCCTTCCGTCCAGATGAACATTCTAGAGATAATCACATTGGCCCGCTATATTGATGAGGCCATGTTACTTGTACCTGGTGAGCAAGAAGTAGCAAGTGTTCTGGATACCTCAAAAAGACATGCATATTCCAGAAGGAGACAAAACCCAGAAAGATTTAGGAGCCTGCCACATAGGCAAAGTTTCTAGGGGTCCAATGTTCAGGGCATCATGGGATATTCACAAGTGAAGGATAAGTTATTACTTTGCAACTCCTGGCACTAAAAAAGAACCAGAATGCTTAACAGGCTTTTTTAGGTCTGAGAAGCAGCTTGAAAATGAATGCTTGGAAATACTGCCATGACCCATCTGTCAGATGGTATAGAAAGCTGTTAGTTTTGAGTGGAGCCCAAAGCAATGAAAGGTCCTGCATAAGGTCTAGGATAGTTGCTTGATCCACATCACTCATAGTACTAGAATTATCTGTGGTAGCAAAATATATTATATACAGTACTCATTCCTAGGGTTCTAGAGAAAAGTGATGACATCTGTGGCAGGAAAGTAAAAACTATTGACATACTGCCCCTGGCATGACTGGGCCCCAGGAAAAACTGAGCATCAAACTGTGATACCCCAAGTGACATCAAGTGGCCAAAACTTCCATTACCAGCTGGATATCGTGATTTGCTAGAGAAGAGTTTCTACCAGCACATCTCCCTGTGACCTTACTTTGGCAGCTTGAAATCAGCCATGGTGGGAATATTTATACCACAAAAACCCAGCAAATGCTACAAATTAGGGTGGTATTTTTCAGAGATAATTATTAAATATTTACCAGCATACCTGTGATACTAACAGACCCAACGAATCATAAGGTCAGGTGACCCCAGCAGCCATGCATCATAATAGCGATGAGACACAGCTGGGATCAAATCTGAGCGGGTCCAGAGAGTAAAAGAGAATGGCACAAATATGTCCCTAATTCCCATGTCATCTGTCACTCCTACAGCAATGCTTCTCTCCTGTTTCACACCTATGTACACATGGAGGCTTCTCTGTGACCAGCTGATGAAGGAGGGAAAGTTCAAGATTGGTACATGAGGGGCGCCTGGGTGGCTTAGTGGGTTAAAGCCTCTGCCTTCGGCTCAGGTCATGATCTCAGGGTCCTGGGATCAAGCCCCACATCGGGGTATCTGCTTAGCAGGGAGCCTGCTTCCCTTCCTCTCTCTCTGCCTGTTCCTCTGCCTACTTGTGATCTCTGTGTGTCAAATAAATAAATAAAATCTTAAAAAAAAAAAAAAAAGATTGGTACATGAATGGGGGCCAGTATTGGGGTACAAGCTGAAAATAAATTGCTTTTATGCTACAGAGTAGCCCTGAAAAATACCAAGTAAGGAAAGAAAAAGAGAAGTAGCCTATAATTGGGATATATGGTTTAATGACTGAGCTGAGTTTCAGGGTCCTGAAACAAACAACATTTAAAGACTAAGTATAAGAAGGTCTGGGTAGGAGGCATGTGGATGGGCCTATGGGAGTGGGCACCAAGTGTGGAGAATGTCCTATGGCATGTTCATGCCAAACAGAGAAAATCCACTGCAGAGGAAACCTTAAAAACAAAGATGACTTGGCCAGTAAATGTCAGCTAGTCTCTGGACTTGGGCATCTTGTAGACTCATCAATTGTCTTTTTTTTTTTTTTTAAAGATTTTATTTTATTTATTTGACAAAGAGAGATCACAAATAGGCAGAGAAAGAGAGGGAAGCAGGCTTCCTGCTGAGCAGAAAGCCTCCATCCCAGGACTCTGAGATCATGACCTGAGCCAAAGGCAGTGGCTTAAACCAATGAGCCCCCCAGGTGCCCTTCATCAATGGTCTTATGAACAGAGTGGCCAGAGTAGTAGAGATGGAGAATATGAATGGATCTAACAACATAATGGACTCCCCCTCTTGAAAGCTTATCTAGTAACTACTGCTACTCACTATTGGGCCTGCCAGCAACAGAGAACACTGTAGAGATCATCCCTCAAGGAGACTAACAGGTCACTTGGTAGCAAATTGATTACACAGGACACCTTTCACTCAAGAAATAGCTGTGTTTAATCTAGTCAGGACAAACATACATCCTTGGTCTGGGTTTGCCTCTCTCAGCCACAGTATCTCAGCCAACCCACTATCCCAGGAGTAAAGTATATGATGACCAGATTGGAACCCCACATAATACTAAGTTGGACCAAGGGATCATTTTACAGCAGAGGTGAAACGGTAGAAAGGAAATAACCGAGGACCTTGTACCCTGATCCTACCACCACCACACCATCTAGAAGTTCCATTAGAAAGGAAAGTAATGGACTCAAAGTTGTGACTGAGGTGCCAGTGTGGGGATGACACCATTGTAGATGGGGCATTACCCTCTAGAATGAGGTCCACACTTTAAACTAGTCACCATTACATGGTTATAAAGCCTTGGGTAAGAGAATGTATGTGTCAGGGAAGGAAGGTATAGAAGCAGAAGTGGCCTTCCTCACCATTCATTACTCTGTGACCTGTTTGGGATATTTGTGCTTTCTATCTCCATTAGTTAGAGTAGTCTTATATTCTCTTGATGATTAGAGTCCACTAACCCTGTCAATAAGGCAACTTCTTTTTTGCTTACTGGTTTACTGACAAAAGGAAACCAAAGTTACCAGATAGCAGCTATGGCTTTAAGTTTAGCGGTACTACATAATGTAGGAGTGTCCCCCATCTGGGAACCTTGACCACTAGATTCATAGAGCTAAAAGTGGAGTAACGGGAAGTCATTACAATTTGCTCTCCTAACTGCCAGATTCAATTCACATTCCCTGCCCTTATTTCAGTTGACTTATCTGTAGCATGAAAATCTTAACCGCTCCATCTTTCCTAACACCAGTCTCCTTATTCCTATACCGCCAGAGCTGCTCATGCTCCACTGTCTTCACTCTCCTTTGTCTTCCCCCTCCTTTCAAATGTTGTTCTTTTCTCATTCTATAAATTCCTTTGAGGATTTTTCTATTTCCCTAGCTATAAAAAATTCATTTTATCTCTCAAGACTTAACAAATCAGCATCTCTACATCTAATCTTGCTCCTGAGTTAAGACTAGTATTTCTCATTGCCTGACAATGCCCCAGGCCACCATTTTCTTTTTCACAGATGTTCCCCCTATACTCTCAATTGGAAAATAATATGGCGATAAATACTCGAGGAATGAGTGATCCACTGAGTAACTGTCATAACACCAATACAAGTAGTAAAGGAATTATCCGAGAACAGTAATTCCTTACATTTCAAAAATGTGACAATGTACTGGACCTCCGCCTAAAAATGCACATACTCAAACAGAATATATTTGGAGATTACTAGTACCTATATGGGAAACTCAACATTCTTGGTTCTAAAATATATATTCAATCTGTAGTAATAACATGTCTGTTCAAGGAACTAGCACTGGCCAAAATGTTCTCAATGAATACTAGGAAAGTTGGCACAGATCTCGAAGTTATAGGACAAACCATATTTGACCATAATACAAAAGGTCATACTAAAATAAAAGATGCATTGGCCTCTACTTGTTGCTTAAAAGGAATGCTGTTTCAGGAATAAGGAAAAGAACAGCAAGTGGCCTAGACAGATAACACACTTTATAAAAATGGATAAAAATTTGGGGCACCTGGGTGCCCAAAATTTGGGGCTCAGTGGGTTAAAGCCTCTGCCTTCGGCTCAGGTCATGATCCCAGGGTCTTGAGATGGAGCCCCACATCGGGCTCTCTGCTCAGCAGGGAGCCTGCTTCCCCTCTCTCTCTGCCTGCCTCTCTGCCTACTTGTGCTCTGTCAAATAAATAAATAATTAATTAATTAAAAGAAAAAAAAATGGATAGAAATTTAATAGATGGGGTCCCTGAGTGGCTCAGTGAGTTAAGCCTCTGCCTTCAGCTAAGGTCATGAGCTCCTGTCATGATCTCAGGGTCCTGGGATCAAGCCCTGCATCTGTCTCTCTGCTCAGCGGGGAGCAGGCTCCCCCCCCCACCTGCCTCTCTGCCTACCTGTAATCTCTGTCAAATAAATAAATAAAATCTTAAAAAAAAAATGTAACAGATAGTTAATCTACTAGAGTACAAATATGGGAAGGAGATGCATGCTAACCAAAGAGGGACTGTTAAGTATGTTCCTTCAGATGGAAGCAGAGTATCTCAAGGACTCCTCCAGGGTATTGGTAGCAAAAGTACAAGGAATAAAATTCTTAAATGGAGAACATAGTTTGTTTAGGTGCTCACTAACTGCCAAGTCCCTACACATAACAAAAATCAAACATATCCACATAGTGCAGTTACTCAAAATTGGAAATGCAGAACAATTAACTAGAATTTTACAGATGGGGGAAGATAGGTATCACTTAAAAAACAAGGTCCTTTGGGAACCTTTATCAGCACAATCTTATAGTATGAAATGGGGGGCATATGATTATGCCCATAAGCAACTTAAAATCAGAACTTACTGAGGTCTGGCCCTTAAGTTTGTACTCCAATCTGTGACAATTTGTTATATAGGCAAGGACTATTCTTGCTGGGAAGTTAGTTCCATCTGACATTCTGTAATGATCTTAGCCTAATTCATAATGTAACTACTATTTGGTGTAATAATGAAGTAATTAATAAAATAATTTGATTTTCTTAAAAAAACTATCACAACACTGAAATCAATGATCAGGTGTATTGGGAAATTAAAGCCCCCACATGCTATTCTTCCAATGGAAGCTGACTGGCCAGAGGAGGAACTAGATTTACCTGACAATCAATCAGTCTCTATATTAAATGAATCTCTTGACACCTTAGATGAAATTCACATTTTGGTAATTAAGGGAAATAAAAGGGTTGATGAATATGTACATGATTACAAACATATCCGTGCTGGATATTTGGAAAAACGAAATTAAAGCAATACCAACACTATTGGATAATACAAATAATTTGTATTTTAATATTTGTATTTTTGCTTTTCTGTTATTGTTGTTCCATAAAATGGTGCAAAAGATTCAGGAAAAAGAATGATAATGAGCAATGTATAATTAAGAAGCCTTGACCAAGAGTCAGGTGGGTGGAATGTGTAACACAGAGTTATATTACAGCTGAACTGCAAGAATTCCTTTCTCATCCTCAGGGACAACTGGAAGTCAGGTACTGATTCTTGGTCAAGATAACAACGAGTGCTGTTGGAGTTTAACCCTCCCCTGATGGCACCCAGGGCCAGCCTCTTTGATGGCTTACAACTGCTGTAACCAATATAAGAGCTTGGCTTGGCTATGGAACCAATGGAACCTAAGAGATCCATTGGAAACTTTTGCCAAAGTTCTCTGGAAATAAAATAGGTTTTTTGGTTTACCCCCCCAAACCCAGCCAAATCTTTCCCCAGGTGTTTCCAACTTCAACAAATGGCACCACTACTAATCCAGCTGCTCGGGCAAAAACCATACATAGCATTGGATCTTGATTTCTGCCTTTCCCAGACGTCTATATGCATTCTGCAGCAAGCCGTGTCTATCAGGCTCCTTCTAAACAACACAAATTCTTTCACTTCTTTCCTTCTACTCTGGCGTCACCCTGTTTCAGATCACCTTCCTACGATAGTTTCTGCTTCCTCTCTGCCTCTACACATTGTACCCATATCCAAAACACTACTTTTTGAAACTCAGCTCATGTCCCATTTTTTTAATTTAATTTAATTTTATTTATTTATTTGTCAGAGAGAGAGAGAGTGAGCACAGGCAGACAGAGAGGCAGGGAGAGACAGAGGGAGAAGCAGGCTCCCTGCTGAGCAAAGAGCCCGATGCGGGACTCGATCCCAGGACGCTGGGATCATGACCTGAGCCAAAGGCAGCCACTTAACTGACTGAGCCACCCAGGAGTCCCTCATGTCCCTTTTTTTTTTTTTAAGATTTTTATTTATTTGTTAGAGAGAGCGAGCGAGCGAGCACAGGCAGACAGAGTGGCAGGCAAAGGCAGAGGGAGAAGCAGGCTCCCTGCCAGGCAAGGAGCCCAATATGGGACTCGATCCCAGGATGCTGGGATCATGACCTGAGCCGAAGGCAGCTGCTTAACCAACTGAGCCACCCAGGCATCCCCCTCATGTCCCATTTTTGTCTACAAACCTTGTAATGGCTTTTCATTGCTCTTAAGATACAACAAAACTCCTTACTCTAGCCCGTTAAGTGTCCAGGTGATCTAGCTGCTCCCTGCCTCTCTAATCCCAGCCATAGTCTTCCTCTCCCCCTTGCCTTAATCACTCTAGCCATACTGGCCTCCTTTCTCTTATTCAAACATCCTGGCTCTTTCCCACCTCAGGACATTTATATTTCTATTCCCTCTGCCTATAAAGCACCCACACACACAAACTTTTTGCTGATTAACTGGTTTCTGTCATTTGGATTACCAATCAAATATCTTCTCTTCTTGGAAGACTTCCATAGCTATCTTATCCAAAGTATAGTTCCTTTCCTCAGCTCACACTCTATCCCATCACGTTTGCTTCTTTCCTCACATTGTTTCAGCCTAGTCTTCTGTTAATTATTATAATCACTATTTTAATCAGCTTGTACTTCAGTAAACAGACTCAAGCCTTTATCTATTTATTAAAACCACCTTACTTGAGATAGGATTCATAAATACAACTAATAATAAGATAACATAATGCAGTACACAAGATGAGAAGACATAATGAAGAGATACTGAGCTCCCAGTCTCCCCTTTCATCACACTGGCTGGCACCCCCAAGTATAAATTCTTTGTACAAGTAGGTCTCTCCTGTCTGAGGAGCAAGTGACTGGCTAGCTTGGGCCTTTAGGAAACCTGCTCCTTGCATGCAAAGTACAGCTACTACTTATTTTGGATAATACATTAAGCATAACAGATTCGGTTGTATACAACACACATCTATAATTTATTCGTACTTTTAGATGATTGCTTTGTGGGATTCTTGATCTGGGCATCCCCTTCATGTAAACCTCCATTATAATTGTCTATATCTCCCAGTATTATTTATGATACAGGTTCAGCTGCTGTAGCAGACAGAAACCCAAAGCAACAATAGAACTGCATTTACTTCACATTCAAATCCAGTCTGGTGTGGCCACCTCCCTGAAGTTGTCACATGCTCAGGGCCTCAAGGGCCAAAGTGACGCCATTCAAGGCGGCAGCCCTTTTGCTGTTTACATTAAGCTGAAGACATTCCAAAGCAGCGGTTCCCACATATGCAAATAAAGGATGGACAAGAACCAATAGAAATGGTTACCACATATGCAAATAAGGAATTGGACATGAACCAATAGAGGGTGATTCTCCATATGTAAATGAGGGACCAAGTGCGAGCCAATCGGGGTTATTGCCCTATATGCTAACAAAGGATAGAAAAACAACCAGTAAGGAAAACTCCCTGTCAGCAGTTTTTCCTAACTGACCAACCCTCCT
>RCUC01142887.1:0-17199 GCA_003697995.1 Taxidea taxus jeffersonii
ATTCCCTCCATAGGAAACTTCTGATTCTCCAGAAAAACACAACTCACTCAATTAGGAGTAACATAAGAGGAATACACAAACAGGTACTATAAAGAATATAAGAAAGGGTAGCCACAGGTATCTTGTAAATATTAAAAATGCACTGGGAAAATGTGTGCCACAAAGCCTAACCTAAATTCAAAACAATAATTAATGAAGCAGTTATAGCTATTAAAAAGATCACAAAGAAGAATGGTAAGAACTCAGGAAAGAAATGAGAACACAACAAAAGGTTGTTGGTAGACAGCTGGAGGATCTGAAATATGAACTGGCAGAATTGAAGGAAAGGAAGGAAAGGGAAGGACATAAAAGATAAAAATGAAAAACAGCAGAGAGAAAGAGAGAAGGATTAGAGAAACAAGGCATTATACCCAACATATGCGTAGCTGTGATTCTGAAGAAGAATATCAAAGCAATAGTATAGAATAATTTCTTAAAATAATTCAATAAGTGGTTTCTGAAATTTAAAAAAGGCCCAAATCTATTTAATAAAAAGTTACCCATTTTATTAGTGAAAAGTCATTCAGAATGGTCAAACACAAAGACATAGCTTAGAAAAACTATTGGAAAGAATCCTTTGGCAAAAAGCTAAAATCAGGTTAAGGGAGAGAAAATGAGGTTGACATCAGATAACCCACAGAAACGCCTAACCTCAGCACATACCAGAACATCTTTGAGATATCAAGCCCAGAGAGGAGGAGTCAAGGATTTTCTATCTAGTTAAGCTCTCCTTCAAGTATAAAGACTCAAGTAAGAAGATAGCTTTGAACATGTGAGACTTTGGGTTATATTGCTCAAATGAA
This sequence comes from Taxidea taxus jeffersonii, assembly GCA_003697995.1. Lineage (NCBI taxonomy): Eukaryota > Metazoa > Chordata > Mammalia > Carnivora > Mustelidae > Taxidea > Taxidea taxus. Next base: position 843 of record RCUC01142887.1, read on the forward strand.
CCTTTCTAGAGGAAAATAATAGAGGTCAAGCTATATACAGACATGATGCAAACAGAAAAATGTCAGCAAAGAACCAGTGGCCAACACCCCCATGTTTATTGCAGCATTATCTACAATTGCCAAGATATGGAAACAACCCAAATGTCCACTGATGGATGAATGGATAAAGAAGATGACATATACAGTGGAATATTATTTGGCATAAAAATAAATTGCCATTTTAAATGGCATAAAAATCTTGCATTTGTGACAGTATGGATGGATTTTGAGGGCATTATGCTAAGTGAAATAAGTCAGACAGAGAACGGCAAATACTGCATGATCTCACTTATATGTGGAATCTAAAAACCCCCCAAAACATAAGCAAGATCGTAGGTACAGAGAACAGATTGGCAGTTGCCAGAGGTGGAGGATTGGGGGTGGATGCAACTGTTGAAGATCAAATGCACAAACTTCCAGTTATAAAATAAATAAGCCCTGGGGATGTAAGGTTAATATAGTTGTGGTTAATAATGCTGCATTGGTTAATAATACTGCATTGCATATTCGAAAGTTGTTAAGAACTTTCAAAAAGTTGCTAAGAACTCTTGCTCATCCCAAGAAAAAAATTTTTTTGTAATCACGTATGGTGATGAATGTTAATCAGACTTATTGGGGTGATCATTTCATATATATATAAATATCAAATTGTTGGGGCGCTTGGGTGGCTCAGTGGGTTAAAGCCTCTGCCGTCAGCTCCGGTCATGATCCCAGGTCCTGGGATCGAGCCCTGCATCGGGCTCTCTGCTCAGCAGGGAGCCTGCTTCCCTTCCTCTCTCTCTGCCTGCCTCTCTGCCTACTTGTGATCTCTGTCAAATAAATAAATAAAAATCTTAAAAAATATATCAAATTGTTATGTCTTATAGCTGAAACAAATTTAGTGTTATATGTCAATTATGCATAATCATATAATAATTGGCCAAAACATAGTTTAATACATTTTAGAAGAGGTTTATCATCTTCTTTATGGATTTAAAAGGGTTGATCCAACATTTCACAAAGTTCCCGTGAGCTACATATTTGTTAGATATACTTTAAGAGTTCTTTTCTATTTCTAATTTGTCATGATTTTTAATTAAATCATTAACAGCTGTTCAATATTACAAAATATCTTTCTTGTATATGTTAAGATCGCCATGGGTTTTCTCCTTTAGTGTTCTAATGCTGTGAATTATGTATCTTTAATAATGTTATGCTTTTCTTTCATTATGAAATAAATCCCACCTGGCCATGTTATTTACAATTATTTACAATTATTTAATTTTATTGGTATACTTATTAAGAATTTTTGCATCAGGTGTGCCTAGGTGGCTAAGTTGGTTAAGCAGATGTCTGACTCTTGGTTTTGGCTCAGGTCATGATCTTATGGTTCATGGGATTGAGCCCTGTGTCCAGCTCTGTGTTCAGTGGAGAGTCTGCTTGGAGATTCTCTCCCTCTCCCTCTCCTTTTGCCCCCGGCCCCCACTCTCTCTCTGTCAAATGAATAAATGAATCTTTAAGAAATTTTCTAAAACAAAGAACTTTTGCATCAGATTTGTGAAAGAAATGCATTAAAATTTTCCTTTTTCAAACTGCCCTTATTTAAGATTATATAAATCCTAAGTGAATTTGCATCTTTTTTGTTCAGATCTCTAGAAGAACTTTTGTATGACAGGGATTACCTCTTATTTGCAAATTTCCTAGAACTCTTTGGGTCTAGTATTTTTTCTGAGTAAATTTTATTTTATTTTATTATTTATTTATTTATTTAATTATGTTCAGTTAGCCATTGTATAGTACATCATTAGTTTTTGATGTAGTGTTCAGTGATTCATTAGTTACATATAACACCCAGTGCTCATCACAGCCCATTCCTTCCTCAATACCCATCACCCTGTTACCTCCCTCCCCCCCACCGCACCCTCCTTCCCTCTGAAACCCTCAGATTGTTTCCCGGGGTCCGCAGTCTCTCATGGTTCATCTCCCTTGCTGATTGATTGATTTCTCTCTTCCTTCCTTCCTTCTTTCCTTCTTTCCTTCCTTCCTTCCTTCCTCTCTTTCTCTCTTTCTTTCACAGAGAGAGAGAGAAATCACAAGTAGGCAGAGAGGCAGGCAGAAAGAGAGGGGGAATCAGGCTCACTGCTGAACAGAGAGCCTGATGCGGGGCTTGATCCCAGGACTTGAGATCATGACCTGAGCTGCAGGCAGAGGCTTAACCTACTGAGCCACCCAGGCGCCCCTCCCTTGCTGATTTCTACCCCTTCAGATTTCCCTTCCTGCCCCTATGGTCCTCCGTGCTATTGTGTATGTTCTACATATGAGTGAAACCATGTAATAATTCTTTCTCTGCTTGATTTACTTCATTTAGCATAATCCCCTCCCGTTCCATCCATGTCGATGCAAATCGTAGGTAAATTTTAAATTAATGTGTCAATTTCTTAAATTGTCATGGATATGGTTTCTTTCCTTCTTCCTTTCCTCCCTTTCTTACTCCCTCCCTCCCCCTCTCTATCTGTCTCTCCTTCCTTCCTACTCCCTTCCTTCCTTCCTTTCCTTCCTTCCTTACCTCTTTCTTTTTTATACCAGGGAAAAAGGATAGTCTCTTTAAGAAATGACATGGAGAAAACTGGACAGCCACATGCAAAAGAATGATGTTGAATCATTATCTTACAACACATACAAAAATCAGTTCAAAATTGATTAAAGATTTCACATATCAATTTCTACTTAAATTTAACATCCTATCTTTTCATGCAAACTGGGAGAACCTTGAACAGTGTAATTCCATTTATACCTCATTCTTTATGCTATTATCATATATTTTACCTCTAAATACATCGTAAACCCCACAATAAAATGTTATAATTTTTACTTAAAAAAAAACAATCATTTGCTTTTTGATGGAATTAAGAAATGCACAGGGTAGCTTTCATATTTATACACCTAATGGTTTGTTTCTATCACATTTTGAAGTATTTAATTTTCTAAGAAATTAATCATTTAAGTTTTTAATACATTGGTATGAAGTCTGTTTCTCTTCTATTCATATGATAGCTTTAATATCTACTGTATATTTGTCCTTGTTCTTTTCTACATTCCTATTCGTATTTGTGTGATGCTTTCTTTTTTTCTGCTTGGTGAGTTTCTTCAGAGGTTGCTCAATATTATAGGTATTTTTAAAGAACAGCAACAGCACAAAAATATTCAGTGATTATCTCTGGATGATTTCTATGATCTTCTTTATTTTCTTATGTAGTCTAAAAAAAAACTCCCCCCAAATGTATACTAGCTGTATGAACCTGCCCTATAATACTTGATTTTTTAAAAAGATTTTATTTATTCATTTGAGAGACAAAGAGAGATTGAGCACAAGTGGGGGTGGGGAGGGGCAGAGGGAGAGGGAGAAGCAGACTCCTTGCTCAGCAGGGAGCCCAATGCAGGGTCCCAGGACCCCAAGATCATGATCTGAGCTGAAGGCAGAGGCTTAACCGACTGAGCCATGCAGACACCTCAATACATGATTTTTTAAAAAGAAATGAGCTCACAGGTACAAAGAACAGATTAGTATCATTTAATAAAATGAAAAACTTTTAAACATAATAAAGAAGTATAGACTGGATAGGAGATTCATAACTTGAATGACTTTCCCTATATGGTATATAAATAGTTTCATGAAAAACTGTATAATAGTCTGTAGTTGAATGAGTAAGACTCTGTTTTTGGTCCTGTTCTGAAAATTCTTTTAATTATCAACTTTGATGATGATACATTGGTGTTATTATGAGATTTACAGTATAATACATCTTGGGAAAATATTTAAAGTATTGTATTTCAGATTTCATATTCTCCAAGTTCGACAGAGAAAAGATTCTTTTTGGTAGTCTAAATGGCACTTTTATTTGGGTGAATTGGAAGCAAGCTGTCCTTTCCTCAAGATTCTATGGCCATTTGCTGGAAAATTATAGCAATAAATAACACTAAGATAGCTACTAATACAAATGGTGTCCCCTGGAGTTAGCTAGTACACAACCTACACAATAGTAAGCACTGGCCCTGAGCTAGAAAGACACATTCATATCTATAAGGTGACAATAAAGATAAATATGATATTTTACATTACATCAAATCATTTAAGTGCACAGCTCAGGGTGGGAGAAACCTGTTAATGTGATTTCCCAAGAAAAAAATGGCGTACAGATTTTACTTAAGTGCAGCACAGGGTCTAGCATGACTGCCAGACAAGCTAGTGCACTGGCAGAAGGACACTGTTCATGTCCAGAGATTTTCAATGGACGTTGTGAAGTCCACCTGAAATATTGTTCACACAATTATACCACACGTTAAAAGGGATGTTGCTTTTCTTGGAACAAGATATGATTTTTCATTTGGGATGCTGGAAGTGCTCAAAGTCTAGTTCTGGAATGCTGAAGAATTGCTGAAGGAAGTAGGTCTTTGGAGGTTGGAACAATGAAGACTTAGGAGTGAAAAATAAATCATGAAGCATATGACAGATGGCCCCGTGAAGAGGTAATTGATTTACCTCACATGGTACTTACATCCAGGTTAAAGGGAGGTGGATTTATATTACAACAAAGAAGAATCTTCTAAAAAGGTGTCAAGAATGGAAACCGGTACTGGGTAAAAATTCAGACAGTCTTTCTAGAGGTCAGTTGGTAAGATGTGCAAAAATCCTTCACATTTTGCACATCCATTGGCTGGGCTGATCTAATTCTAGGAATTTCTACTGAATAAATAATTTGATACTTCTTGAGGCATTTGTCACAGTAAAAGGTTTGATAGGTTACTAGATAAAGAAGAGGAAAGGCAAAGAGAGAGATTGAATGGGGGCAAAGAGGATAAATGCCATGAAACAGAAACTACTATTCTAAAGATGGGGGTGGGAAGGACAGTGAGGTATTATTAGAAAATTGCCAGTCAAAATAAGGTTGAATGCAGGCCACTGAGGCAATGGCCCAATTTTTTTGTTAATTAGATGAGAGAATTGTGATTGCTAAAATAAAACTCAGATTGAGGATCTCTAGTGAAGTGAGGTCAACAAAAATAGCTAATAGGTGGGAAATTACTTTAGTCATTTGAAAGTGAAGAAACCTATTACAAATGGGTGTTAAACTGTAACGAGAAAGAAAATGGATTCGTGCACAGATTATTATGTTATACTGCTACATCGAGAGGGTTTCAGCATGTAGTTGCTACGGAGATGCTTGTTTTAGAAGTGTGCACTTGAGGTCAGACAGTAGCCCAGACATTTGTGATTATCTCCATCTGAAAATGACAGAGCAAAAATGTCTCTGCAGAATAATTATTCCAAATTAGAATATTTAAATTATTTTGAGATACTAAGATTTACTTGTACTTTTTTTTTAATTGCATAGTGCATAACATTTGGAAATACCAGAAAGAAGGTCTCTATATTTTATTAAAAGAGGTATTTGTGGCATTATTCGTAGTGGTGGAAAAATTAAAAAAATTCAAATGTTAAATAATTGAGAAATGAATATTCTGACCATGATGAATCATCATACTTCAATAGCTATGATACTTCAATAGCTCTTTTTAGAAAAAATTATAGGCATTAAAATAAGTATTTATTAAAATGATAAGCACATGTATCCATACAAATGAATACAGAATGACTTTTACTCTATCACTTTAGGAAAATTATTGGCACATCTGGTAGTTACTTCCTAATTTCCAGATTCATCAATAGACTTCTTATTCCTTGTCTAACTTGACCACTCTTTGGTAGTTGACCTTCTTGACCTTTCCCTTTCTTGAAATCCTCTTCTCCGTTCACTTCCTTGCTGTTTTGATTTCCTTCCTATCTTTCTATCTTTCTAGCTTTTCATTACAGCTTCTCTTTGCTTCCTGTCTGTGTGTTAACATCTGTGTAGCCCCGGAAACTGGCCTGTACTGCCTCATCTTCTAACTTACACATGCCCCAGTGTGATATCATTCACTCTCAAACTTGACTCTATCTGCCACATGATAACCCCGATAAACGTTTCTCCAGTGCTGACATCATCCTGAACTCGGGAATCATAGATTCAACTGCCTCCACTCTATCTTCCTCACCTGAGGAGTTTTGACTGATCTGACACCTTTAAGGTCAAGTAGAAAGATTATCTTGAATTCCATCTGTCTTTATTGCTTCTCCCCGTAGTCTGAACCACAATCATCTCTTGTTTGGATTATTGTAAGAACCTTCCAAATTATATTTGAATGAATAAAAGCTTGCCTATGGGACATCTTCAGCTGGATATTCTAAAGGCACGTCAGATTCAAAATGTCTAGAACTAAACCATCTTCCCCATCCAAATTTATTTTTCCTTCCATATTATGTCTCTCAACTGGATGTATTGCCATGCCCCCAGTTTTTCTTTTCTTTTTTTTTTTTAAAGATTTTATTTTTTAATTTATTTGACAGACAGAGATTACAAGTAGGCAGAGAGGCAGGCAGAGAGAGGGGAGGAAGCAGGCTCCCCGCGGAGCAGAGAGCCCGACGTGGGGCTTGATCCCAGGACCCTGAGATCATGACCCGAGCCGAAGGCAGCGGCTTAATCCACTGAGCCACCCAGGTGCCCCGCCATGCCCCCAGTTTTTCAAGCCATAGATCAATTGTCACTTTTACTCTTTCTTTCCTGATACCTCAGTCATTCAATGTCCAAGTCTAGGTAATTCTATATATTTTTAAAATGTTTTCTCCTTTTAAAAAATTCTTATATCAGATCCCCCCCTTCCACTATAGTAAGAGCTTCTTGAGGCCAAGAGTCATACCTTTTCAACTTTGTATTCCTAGTCCCTCACAGAGTGCCTAAATTAGAGTTAGTGCTCACAAGTGTATGAATTAAAAATTTGTATTATGTACCCAAAAAGGCTACAATACATATAACACATTGATTGCAAATGTGTAAGATGTACTTGTTTACATTTACGAATATTGGAAGGGGATTTCAAGTATATAAAGAATTGGCATTTTACTGTAAAGTGAAGTGAATAATAAACATTTTAAATGAAAAGAGAGCAGCAAATATGGAATTCATAGGCAAAGGGGAAGCTAGACCCAACAGTTAAAAACAGTTTAAATAGTTTAAAATAGACTAACATTGTTTTATAGTCCAAATAGTCTAACAGTTTAAAAGAATCTAACAGATATAAAAAATGGAAAATTCCATCTCCACATAAAAGAAGTGTTCAGGGAGCAATGCATACATAGAGTGGTCTCATTGAGCTGCTATGCCCTGGATGGGTGATTTCATGTACTTTTCACACAAAGTTTACAAAATGGTTAGGTTTAAGAAGTATACCACGTATCAGGTGGTAGATTGAGTGGCAGGCAGAATAGGGGCTCCCCGAAGATGCTCACATCTTAATCCATGGAACTTGTGAAGACGTGTCCTTCCACAGCACAAGGGACTTTGCAGATGTGATCAAGGTAATGATCTTGAGATGGGGAGATTATCCTTGGTTATCTGGATGGTCCCAACATCATTACAAGGATCTTCATTAAGGAAAGAGGGAAGCAAGGAGAATCAGAGAAGGAGCCCTGAGCCCTGAGCACAGATGCAGTGATGTCATTGCTGGCTTTGAAGAACGAGCAGAAGTAGCTGGGACTAAAGGAATGTGGGCAAGCTGGAAAAGGCAAGCAAATGGATTCTCCCCTAGAACCTCCAGAAGGAACACAACCCTGGTGACCTTCTGATTTTAGCTAAGTGAGATCCATCTCAGACTTCTGGTCTCCAGGACTAATAGGTAATATGTGAGTGCGTTTTTTTGTTTTGTTTTGTTTTGTTTTTGTCTTTTTTTAAAGCCACTAGGTTTGTGGCAAAGTGTTAGAGCAGCAATAGGAAACTAACACAGACACTTAGGATTTCATCAAAAGCCTGACTAAATGTCGTTGTGATCTCTAATGGTAAGAGTTCTGCGGTGCCTTTAAATCTGGTTTCTTGTTTCAGTTCATGTTGCTACCACCATGTTTCAAGGCTTAATACAAATAATACCATTTATTGAGGCATTACATAATGTCTCTTTTCCAAGTGTTGTTCCACACCTTTTATACTACATTAACTTGTTTAATCCTTTCAAACTCCCTATGGGATAGGTATTATCTTCATATTCCAGAGGACGGGAGAGGTTAAGTAACTCATTCAAAGTTGCATGATCAGTAAACACAGGGTTTGAGCATAGCTGTCTGGCTCCAAAGCTTCAGAGATAGAGCATTTCAAATGGGGAAGCCTTTCTTTTCTATGCTTTCTTTCTAAACCCCAGCTTGAAATCCTTCTTCCTATTAAGCCCCCATATTCTGTGTTCAAGTATCTATGCTTCTTCTTACTTCGTTTTGCATTATATGTATCTAATGACCTAGTTCCACTAGGCTCTGAGAGTAGGAACTGATTTCACAAAATTTTGAATTCCCCTCTCCTCTCACCTTCAACTCTTATAGAAGGGAAATCCTCACTCAGGATCACTCGGGAAAAGCTCCTTTCCAAAGAAACCCTATTACAAACTTGACTTTGTAATAGGATCTCCAAGTTCCAAAAGAGGACTTACTTATTTCAGGTAAAATGCACCCACAATAACAACATTCCTCAAATCAGTCTAAGAGTATAACCCAAAAGGTTTTTCTAATTAACTATTATAAAGAAAAAAGGAACTCATCTATTTTAAGTTTTTAAGGAAAAAAACAACCTAATTTTAGTGATACCATAACTTAAACTTGTTAGTGGCTTTTTTTTTTTTTGTTAGATTTTATTTATTTATTTGAGAGAGAGAGAGAGAGAGAACACAAGCAGGGGGAGCGGCAGGCAGAGGAAGAAGCAAATTCTGTGCTGAGCAGGGAATCCAATGTGGGACTTGATCCCAGAATCCTGGGATCATGACCCAAACTGAAGGCCGACACTTAAACTGACTGAGCCACCCAGCAGCCCCTGTTAGCGGCTTTTTATCTTAATCTCTTTTGGGGACATGATAAAAATCTGTGGACTTTCCTCCCTAGTAGGATGAACACAAACACCTTTTCTCCTTGGCTTTTGAAGTTCTAGAGTTCACTGACCCCACAGAGTACACTCTTGAGTAGTCTAAATGTCCACAGCCCCAAGCTAAAACAGTTGAAGTAGGGGGATAAGTATGCCCTGCTTTTCTTCATCTGAGTTCTCCTTAACCCTCCATCCTGCCCACTAAGGGATTAATTTGGCCATCAGTCAAGCTATTCCTTGGTTCTGCTTCTGGGCTGCCTAGGCCCCATGCATGACCTCCCCGCAGATGCTCCAGGCCTGGGACCTCTCTTCCTCTGAGGGTCTGCTTCAAGGAGTTCTGCCTTAGGAAGCTTTTCTAGAACGGCCTTTTCCGGAAAGTAAGCTTTCCAACTGGCCTGCCACAAATGGCATTTTTCTGGCCTGCTGGGCTGAAACAATTTCTTTCTTTCGAGGCCTCAAAGATGGCCAAAGAACACTTGTTTTCAGAAAGCAGTATGAGAAAATAGGGCTTTTCAAGTTTGGTAAATAAACAAATGAGGCCAGACAGCACGTTTTTGGTAATTCCAGTTCCCTTAAAATAGAAGCCTACTTTATCATGGTTATCATTCCATGAGCTACTGCATAGTATCCAAATGGGTAATTATTATTTATATTTCAGAATGGTGTGCATAAGTCTCACACTGACACCCAGAGATCAGTACATTAATTTTTTAGTGTGCCATGGGAAGGTGTGAGATTCACTTATCTCAGTGAATAGGGTTAAATTAAACACTGCCCTGATAACTCATAGTGAAGACTCCATGGGCCTCTCTAGAAAGCTCTTGCTCTTTGATCAAAGGCAGAAGAATGTGAGGCAGCCAGGAGTGGCTCAGGTATAACTATGATGCCAACCATACTTGTTGGTGGGAGGGGAGCTGAATGGCACCAGCTGTATGAATGGCCGTGGCACACATTACTATGCATTGCCAACTTCTGGATCTATGTGCACCCAGATGCAGCTCCTAGAGGTGCCAACAAATCATAATTTACAAATAAATGTGAGTAGGAGAATCATTTTGCATTGTCCAGGACAGAGTTTCAGCCCAAAGCTCCAAGAGCATGAGTGGAAATATTCTAGGTACTGCCTGGTGGGCTAATGGCGAGTCAGGTACAAAATGCAAAGTAGGGGCGGAGTAAGGTTCCCGGGCAGGACAGCGCCAGGCAGAGGAGAAGAGCAAAGAAAATGGCATGAGGTGCCCAGCACAATGTCCCGTGCACAGTGATTGATGGATACATGGGAGCTGAAATCTGGGCAAATCCCAAGTTGTTGTCATGTTTCTAGTGAAAAGTTGCTTTTACTTATTGAAAACTAGCTCCTTCATAGAATTTACTCCTCAAAATAGCTCCCGAGGTAAGTACTTTGCAAAAGAGGGGCTAGAGGATGAGTGGAAGTGGCTTACTTAATGCCACATAGTGAGTGAGTGGAGGACAGTGTTCACAGCCCTTGCTCCCTGGGCCTCTCCGGGCCCGTTTGTGTGTGTGGAAAAGGATTGGCTGGTTCTGACACATCTCAGCATGAGCTATCCCAACAGGATGTTACCTTCTCTTGGCAAAGTCCAAATCTAGTATAAGTCGTAATATTAAGAACAACTACTAGAAGTCATTATATTAATGCTATCCAATAGAATTTTCTACAATGAGAATGTTTTCTGTTCGTCCCATAAGGTAAACACCAGCCACCCATGACTGCTAAGCACTAGCAATGTGGCTATTGTGACAGAGACATTGAAGTTTGTGTTCTTATTTAACTTAATGTAAATTTCAATAGCTACTTGTGGCTAGTGGCTGCCATATTGGACAGTACAGAACTAGACTGTTTGCTTTAAAAGGAACTCTAAGGGCCATCTGCCCAAATTTCCTTTGCTCTATCCCTGACATGTTCATCCAGGCTCTCATTACACATGTTTAAGAAGCTCTCTCCCTAATGTGGGATCTGATGCCTTTGTTAGGAAGAACTCTTCCTAATCTAACAATGGCACCTTCAGGTGTATGATTTGGGGATACAGTTCTGTTTTGGTGTAATAAACCCATTCATTATTCACTGGGGCTATCCCTTGATATGCTCTATCAGGGCTTCTCTTGTGCCCGTGAACTTTTAGGTCTCCAATAGCAGCCCCAGCTGCGTCTCCGTTCTCTTGGTGCATGGCATTGTAGGCCATCCCCAGAATCCTGTCATCCTACCATGCTGGCCTGTGGCTGAGCTGAGCACCAGCTGTGGAATGAATGGGAGAATGCCTTCCCTCACCACCAGTGCTCTGCTCTCCGCCTAGATTTCTGCTCTAGAGCCTGGGCAGTCCCAGCTGCTTCTGGGGCCAGGAGCCTGGTAGTTGGGCTCAGCCTGGTTAATATCTGATGCCTCCTAGGCCTCTCTGGGGGAGTCATTCCCTGTTCTTTCTTCCCTTGAACCATTGCTCCTCCTTAGAAATACTGCCCCCCCCCCCAAAAAAAAGAAATACTGCCCAGAGAGTTAAGTTGTTTGGGTTTGGCCTCCAGGCTAAACCATGTCCTTCATCTTTGGGGAATTTGAGTGTTTCAGAAAAAAAATTCTGTATCACTTTGTCAACTACAAACCAAATCCTGTCCTCCATTTCCTTATTTTCACCAGCTGGGTGGGCAGCTACCTTATCTGTTGTGTTCCTTTCCCCAAACTGGTCTTTCCTTTCTCAAGTTTATCTAGTCACCTTTCCTAGATTTCAGTCTGGGTCACACAGCCACTAAATAAATCTTGGTCGAATGAAAGGCTTGTCGAGATTGGCAGTGCTATTAAACCATTTAACAAAAATTTTTATTATACACTCATGATCTAGATAATGCAAAGGGACTACATTTTTTTTTTAAAGATTTTATTTATTTATTTGACAGACAGAGATCACAAGTAGGCAGAGAGGCAGGCAGAGAGAGAGGGGGAAGCAGGCTCCCCGCCAAGCAGAGAGCCTGATGCAGGGCTCGATCCCAGGACCCTGGGATCATGACCTGAGCTGCAGGCAGAGGCCTTAACCCACTGAACCACCCAGGCGCCCAGGGACTACATATTTTGATAGTTGGGTGGATTCATCCCTGGTTGAAGCTAAGAAATACAATGCTATATTCTATTCATCCATTAATCTAATTAAATGAGATTAAATTGGCATGGTTTAATTTCAGTGAACTCTTAACATTTCATTCTTATGCATGGGGGTATTTTATAAAATACTGAACCAAGAGAAGGTGGAGGCTATAGGACATATTAAGAGTGTATCCATTACTTCAAATGAACTTCATCTGGGTTTAAACAAAGAGGGGAGTGCATTAAGTAAGAGTTTGCTAGAACACTAAATTATTGGCAATGAGATACATGTACATGAGGACAAATCCCAAATTTTTGAGTTGAGCAGTGGGATAATACAGACTTCCAAGTTTATCACTTAACTGCAATTGATCAGTTCTTTCTTCCTGATGCACTTCTTTCTTTTTAAAGGATTTTGTTTATTTAACAGAGATAGAGCTCTTATAAGGGGGACTGGGAGAAGGAGAGGGAGAAACAGGCTCCCTTGCTGGGCAGGAAGCCTGATGCTGGACTCGATCCCAGGACCCTGGGATCATGACCTGAGCTGAAGGCATACATTTAACTGACCAAGTCACCCAGGTCCCCCATTGTGATGCATTTCTGAAGTCTGGCCATTCTGTATTGTTACCTATTATAAGAATTTAGTTTAAATTCAACTAACATCCACCAAACAGTGTATATTTATTGGATATATACACCACCTCTAAGGTGCTCTGTATGAGCACTCTGTACAAGTGCTCTGTACTGTATGTTCTTTGACTCAATTAAGTTATACATTTATAGGTAATTAAGAAACATTCTGTTGGTAGACCTGTAGGGAAACTTATCTTTTCCTTAAGATCTAGAGTAGTAATTTAACAAATAGTAAAGCTGTTTGAACGTCTTAAATATTTAGTTAATAACCTGGGATATACGAAGCTCGTGCACCAAGCAGAATTCTGATTCACAATATGCTTGAGAAATGACACTCTGGTCTCCCAAAAGGACAAAATATAAAGTCACAGTGACTTATAGAGGAATTGGGTTTGGGGATTCCTAGTTCATTTCCTCATCATTTCAGTGAAATTACTTCTCCTGGAAGCAAACACCCCTACATTAAACCAAGCAAAGGATATTAAATGGGCATTTAATACCACATTTATTTGGACATAACTTTACAGTGTTACTAACAACATCATAACTACAATCGGTTGGCAATCTCAAGGGGTCAATAAGGTTGTTTCTCACTGAAACAAGTGAATAATCAAAACAACCTTGAGAGATGGTTGTTTCATAGATTGAGGTCTAATTTTCCAGTTACATGAAAATAACATTGTACTACTACAATTTAACAATTTGTATATCTGACTTCGTAAACAAATCTCACATGTTCCTTGTTTTCTAACTTGGCTACTTTTCAAACTAGACTTAAATTCATAGCTAGTCATAAAGGCAGGTTCTGTTTTTTCACCATAGTTGATTTTTTTTTAAGATTTTATTTATTTATTTGAGAGAGAGAGAGTGTGTGTGGCGGAGGGAGAAACGGGCTCCCTAGAGCCTGACATAGGGCTCTATCCCAGGACCCGGGGATCATGACCTGACCCCAAGGCAGACACTTAACCGAGCCACCCAGGTGCCCCTCGCCATAGCTAATCATTTTTAAAACTGTTATTAAAATAGGTTCTCATCGAGAAACAATCCTTCAGGAAAAGAACAAAGGGAATATTTCCAAAGTAGAGGCAGCATGATATGCTGGAAAGTGAACAGATTTTGGAATCAGAACAGGGTTTAAATCTCCATTATGTCACATACAGGCAGTATAATCTCGAGCAAATTAGTTACCCCATTTTGTGTATGAACAGTTACCCTGCGGACTTTCAGAAATAAGGACAATATATATTAAGTATAGGCCCATAAAACTTTCTCAATACATTATGTTCCTTTTTTTCCTTTTCTCTGCCTTCTTTTCCTCATTGCCATCACTCATTATCACATGGAGGAGCATCTGGCAGTAATGGAGATGAGAAGATGCTCAGTATGGTGCTGTGGAAAGGAATGGAGGGCCCTGGGTATTTTCCAAATGTCACTTCCTCTCTCAGGGTCACAGGCGAGCAAGAAGGTATGAGGTGATGTAAGAATTTGCCTGTCAAAGCCAATAAGTGATTTTATAGTGACTCAGTCAGAACTCCGGGTGCCCCGTGATCAGCTGTTTTCATGGATGGGGCCCCAGGACTGCAGCGGGAGAGCCGTTGCTGCTAATTAAACTTACCAAACTTGGGATGGCTACCTAACATGTTTTGGACTTTGATCAAGGTTTTAGCAGGGCAGTGGATGGAGGGGGATGGTATTTGGATTTGAATTCTCCTACTCTTGTTTCTATTTTAAATGTTTTTGTAAAGTTGGCTGCATCTGAATACAGAATTCTGTGGTTCAAAAGTGTAAAAAGCATTGGGCTAACTGGCCTTTGAAGTTCTTTCTGACACCTGGTTCTATTGACTATGCAGGCTCGCTGGGAGGAGTTCGTAAAGAAGAAAGACACAGAGAAATGCACTCTCCAGAAACTCTAGCCACAGACTAAACCACAACCAAATTAGACCCAGTCAGTGCCTGGAGTGGGAAAAGCAGGGGTGAGTCAGGCAGCGGAATTTCTTGAGCTTACAGAATACCAGGATAAATGAATGCCTCATGCTACATGATTGTGGAGTGCTAACCTGGGGTAAGAGGAACTGGGAAAGATTTCCTGCTGGGCCTGCTTCTGCACTGCTCTTTACACCTGAGGAACCAAGGGCATGCCAGTTAATTTCTCCAGGCCTCAGTTTCCTCCTTGTAAGTATGGTTCTGGGCTAGTCTTCCATTCCCATTTTTTTTTTAAAGATTTTATTTATTTATTTGTTTGACAGGGAGAGAGAGGGAGAGAAAGATCACAAGTAGGCAGAGAGGCAGGCAGACAGAGAGGGAGAAGCAGGCTCCCCACTGAGCAGAGAGCCCGATGTGGGGCTCGATCCCAGGACCCTGGGATCATGACCTGAGTCAAAGGCAGAGGCTTAACCCACTGAGCCAACCAGATGCTCCTTCCATTCCCAATTATTTAATAAAGTAGCTACCTAGAAAATCAGGGAAGAAGAGAGATGAGGAAGAAAGGAACAGGAGAAAGTACAGCTAAGGCCAATTCTCTGATGCTTAGTAGGGTGCAGGGGATGGGGAGGTAGAAGTAAGAAGCAGTATAACTAGCCTCACAATCTGATTTCTGAGGGTCACTGCAGTAAGACCAGTGAAGGGCGTTCTTAAGGTCTTGCCCAGCATACGTACAGTGTTCCAGGGAGTTCTATAATACTACTCTGGGAGATGGGGTGGTATTACTGATTGGTGGGTATAGAGGACAAAAAGAAGGCAAGCAAGGTCAGTTTGGAGGAGAAACAAGGGTGCGGTCTCCGATTTCCTACCATGGAATGGCCACAGGAATTGGTTATGTAGATTTACCAATGGGATCTAATAAATAACAGTTGGCAGCATGAAAAGTCAAAATATGTATTTTTAAAGAAGCATGAAAGCTCACAGGAAACATTTTTGATTGATTGTTCAGTTCATGAGATCATCTGGCATGAAATAAAATGTTTCCTTTTCTGTGCAGTGATTGCATAAGCCAAATATGGCAAAGCGACCTACACGACAATTTTCGGCCTATGGATCTGATTTTTCATCAGCCTCACCACACACCCCTCACAGAGGGTTCTTGTTTTTGGTGGATTTGTTTCACCTCCTTTGTGAAAGCCTTAGAGTGAAGGCAGCAAGCAGGAAAAATCAGCTATTTATAGGCTTTTTTGACGAAAAGTGTCTGCTCAGCGTGCCATGGAATACTTCCAAGAGGTGGGAGAACAGGAAACTATCTAAAATCAACTAGAAGGCTGGAGGAGTGTTATGGGGGAAAGATTTTACATGGGAATCATTTTCAGAAAGCTCAGGTTTCATTTGCAAACAAATGACAGTTACTTTCACTGACTCCCCCTGAGTTACCGAAAAGCCAGCTAAACTTGTACTAGTTAAGGAGAGATTAAAGGAGAAAAAAGATATGAATTCTCCAAAGACTAAAAGTAGTTGGGGTTTGTAAAGGGACGCGAAAGGCACACCTCTCTCTGTCCTATTTCTTGCTGGAGGGCCCCCAGTCAGACCAGCACTGCCAGGTAGCCTGTGTGTAGCTGGCTTGGGGATGGAGGCGATTCATCTGGGACTTTGGACCTGAGCAAAAAAGTGAAATGGACAAGGGCTTGTTGTCATCTGCTTA
>ML104849.1:6784-46767 GCA_003697995.1 Taxidea taxus jeffersonii
GGCATCAGGGAAATACAAATCAAAACCACAATGAGATACCACCTCACACCAGTCAGAATGGCTAAAATGAACAAGTCAGGAAATGACAGATGCTGGCGAGGATGTGGAGAAAGGGGAACCCTCCTACACTGTTGGTGGGAATGCAAGCTGGTGCAACCACTCTGGAAAACAGCATGGAGGTTCCTCAAAAAACTGAAAATAGGGCTACCTTATGACCCAGCAATTGCACTACTGGGTATCTATCCTAAAGATACAAACGTAGTGATCCAAAGGGGCACGTGTACCCGAATGTTTATAGCAGCAATGTCCACAATAGCCAAGTTATGGAAAGAACCTAGATGTCCATCAACAGATGAATGGATAAAGAAGAGGTGGTATATATATACGATGGAATACTATGCAGCCATCAAAAGAAATGAAATCTTACCATTTGCGACGACATGGATGGAACTAGAGCGTATTGTGCTTAGCGAAATAAGTCAACTGGAGAAAGACAACTACCACATGATCTCCCTGATATGAGGAAGTGGAGATGCAACGGGGGTGGGAGTTAAGGTGGTAGGAAAAGTAAAAATGAAAGAAGATGGGATCGGGAGGGAGAAAAACCAAAAGAGACTCTTAATGTCATAAAACAAACTGAGGGGGGTGGGGGGAAGAGGGTTTGGGTGAGGGTGGTGGGGTTACATCATATGTTTAAATAAAGCTTAAATAAAGTAAAAAAAAAAAAAAATACCAAGTTTCAAAGTTCAGCTCTGCTTCTTATTATCAATATAACCTTGCCATAGTTATTTAACCTATCTGTACTTTGATTTTCTCACCTGTAAAATAAGGACAATAATAATGGTATCATAGAGTTGGCATGAGGATTGAATGAAATTGTGTATAAACAATGCACTTAACACAGTGACACAGAAAGTGCTTCCATTTTGGTAACTATTATAATTAGCCATCTTTACATATGTTTATTTCACCACATTCTTTATCAACTAGGAGAATAGTCATCTAAGAAGAATAATGTTTTCCATGAGAAGGTCAAATGTACTACTCTCATTTTTTTAAAGAAGTATCTAGGTCTAGGTTTTTTTCCCAATACAAAATAAACAAAATAACACACTAAAATAAATAAAAAGTAAACACAAAGACACTTAAAAGCCAAGTACAAATATGGAATTCATGGGGTTTGTTACGCTATAAATTGGGTTTATTTCTATTCCAATTTAACTTTTTAATTTGGCTTAAGTTTTTTAACTAAAATATATTTTCATTACCCTACACTGTAGAAACTTTCCAGTGTTCTATTCTTGTCTCATTCATATCTTTGTGCATTGCATACTTTCCTTGACAATTGAAAAATATCAATATTTATATTTTAAAGTCTATTTTAACACTTGGAAAATGAAACATTCAGGAAAAAGAAAGTATTTTTAGTTTTGCAATGAAATTTATGTAGTTGGGTTTACTTGCAGAAATGTAATCATTATCTGTTAGAATTTAATATGAATCTTTTTCAAATGCCACTATTTGACGTTCCGGTAATATAAAACACATTTAGTTATTATGAAAAGCAGAAACATTCATTTGGTAATACAGTATTCATGATAGTGTTCATGATTAATGATGGTTCACAAAAACTATCTCATATGTTCAAACTGTGGTGAGACTGAGAAGGTGAGACCTCCGTGCCCTGAAGCTTCTAGATAGTGTACTATATTTCAGACAGTTTGTTCTCAGCCCCTGCTTTTGGTATTAATGGATGGCCACCTTCCAAATGCTTGCCATTGCTTTCAGAATTAAAGTTAAATTTTCTACTAGCTTTGCAACAGAACAGTTTCTGCACCCCCTCCATTACATAGAATTGCCCTATAAAAACATTTGAACAGCTAAGTCAAACTTGCTCAATCCCAACTACTCCCTCTTGCATCTAGGTAGAACTGTTGAGCTAATCCTCATCAATGAGATGTGAGTTGAAGGAAAGTATTTGATTTCTGGCATATGAATTTTAGGAAGTGCATCAGTTATCTTTTATTGTCTGAGCAAGGCTTGAAAGATTTAACCTGATTGAAGCGTCTAAAGTTTAGAAAAGCTGACTATTTCTAGAACTTCTCCCCCCCAATAATTGAGAGTATATAATGCTGAGAGAAAGACAGGTTCGTTAAGATATATCAGCAAAATATAAGAACTAAGCCATACAGCAAAGATAAATTGAAAAGATGCTCCATCTCCTCCAACCATATTTCTCAGATGACCTCAAGGTGGCTGTCAGTAAGCTGCAGGATAATGGTATAAGAGGAGAAGAAAAACAACAAAAAAATAAAGCCAGCTTGAGAACTTTGACAAGAAAAGAACATTGCATGTTGTTACAAACATGAAACATATGGAATGCAAATAGATCAGAGCTTCCTAATTTTAATGGAAGTATATTGCCAAGGAAACCACAAGCCTGAATTTAAAATAAGCAAAAGCTCCTGTTACTATAAAATAGCTCTTGGTCCCCCAAATTTATATCAGTATGAAGAACTGTATGAAGTCTCTGCCTTCCTTAAGGAGCACATATACTGCCCAAAGCTCATTTCAAATAAGACCCGAGAGGCAGGTCAGACACAATGAATGGGGAGGTTGTTTTCCAAGAAAATCAGTCTAATCAAGGAACTCTCTACAGTACCAAGGCAGAAGGTATCACAACTGATGACTTAGCTACTTTTTGTCACTGCTGTATATTCCCATTCTTCACTTTCTGAATGGGCATTTTGTGCAGTTATCCTGTTGCTATTACATCTGTTTATACTATCTTTATCTGTATATAAATATTTTTTAGGGTGGGAATTACATTTGCATTTGTAGCTCTCTAGACCTTCAAGAAGCCAGATTCAATAGTAAGGACTGGACATCATCCTCAAGTCACTGACTTTGAGTTGGATGCAGTGACTAGATGAGATTCTGTGCTTTGTCTTTTGGGAAGGGGCTGGGTACAAAAGCAAAGGGCATATATACATATGTAGTGGTCAGAAGAACAGCCTAAGAGACATAGCTAGCTGTCAACGAAAGTAATGTAGAGCTTTTACTAAAGGCAGCAGCTCAGAGGGACATCCTTTTCCAGCCTCCTTGCATCTAGACCAGAGGTCAGCAAACTGTATCCATAGGCTAAATTCAGCCCACTACCTTGGAAGGCATAGGAACAGAGAATTTTTACATTTTTAAACTGTAGGAAAATTTCTTTAAAAGAATAATATTTTGTGACATTTGCAAGTTAAATGAAAATCAAAGTGTTTATAAATAAAATTTTACTAGAACCTAGTCATACCCATTCATTTGTGTATTTTTATGGATGCTTTCAGGCCTGTAACCACAAAGTTGAATAGTTGTAACTGAAGTATATGGCCCACAAAGCTTAAAATATTATTGTCTGGCTCTTTACAGAAAAAGTTTGTCAATCTCTTCTATGCATGGGGCCACATAACTAGTTCTCACCAGTGGAATATGATGAGAAATGAATTATTTCACTTGTGACCCAACATATGAGAGATATGTGATTCTTCTGCACCTTCTCTTGCCCCTGTTCTTCCTTTCCTCACTTTCTGTCTAGATGCAGAGGACTATAAGATCCACCTACTGGTAGAGTCACAGGATGAAAGAATCCTAATCCTCAATCACCACATGGAGAAGTCCTGCCCCTCGATTCACTGAATAGGAACACCAGCATTAGACTTCCAAGTGAGCAAAAATGAATTTTGTAGGCCACTGAAATTCAGTGGTCTATTTGTTACAGCATTGAATATTATACAAGCTAATACAGACTGCTAATTTTTATCCTACCTGAAGTGCCAAGATGTTTCTTTTTAGCCTTCCATGTTTTTACTTACCTGATTTGATTGTATTCCTCCACTTTGTGTCTTGCCAGTTATCTATACCTACATATTTATTTCTTGATTTTACAATATTTTTAACTCCTTCTGTGCTGTGGGTGTTGAAATAAAGAGTTACTGTCCTTAAGAAATTTATAACATATTAAGAGGAAAAACACACTGATAAACAATTATAATAAAACTGGCAATTACATTGATACAAATATTTTTTTGTTTGCCATAAAAGTGATTGTGATTGATGAAAAGATATCAACAGACACAGTGAAAGTAATTTAATATAAGTATAAGTAATGACTTAGTAGCACACGGTCACCTATGCTGGGCTCAGTCCCAGTCAGAGACATCTTCCCAGGTCCTCAATTCCAAAGAAGGTATTCAGCTACAACAGGTACTGCTTGGTATGCTAGGCAGTCTTCTCAGGTCCTTCAAGAAACACTTTGGTTACGATTATCAAGCCTCTGTCAATTTTTTTTGCAGACTTTGGCAGTGTTGCTGCCTACTCACTGGGTATATATAATTGGTAGCCCCAGAGAATCCTGTGTGCTTACTCAGAGACTATATAAATCAAAAGTCAGGTTTCTGAGAATATGTTTTGGCCTCAGCTGGATCTGACCTCAGATGTGCCCAAGGTTTATCCTTTTAATATTCATTCATTAAATATTATTTACCTCTAAACTGATGGCTTTGTTCTTTTTTTAGGTATTGAGATAGAAAGATGTACAAAACAGGCCATTTTCAAAGGATGGGGCTGGGAGTGGTAAGAGGGAAAATACCCAAATCTAACACATAGCAAGCATAACAGAATCAAAAAAATTTACCTGGTTTCCCTCTAGGTCTGAAATACCTTCAAATATTGGAGAGAGATAGAGGCTTCCACTGCCATGAGAATCCTTGCCATAGTGAAAAATTGGTGGATGAATATCATATTCTATCAGTGTGCTTAGGTAGAACAAAATAAAACAAGAGTCACTTTTCTGAAGGTTATATAAATGTATAATGGAACTTAGGTTACATGAAAGAAAGTCATCTATCTCAGTTTGGGAAGGGGTAGATATAATTTATAAAAGAAGAAATGCTTGAACTTCGTAAGAATAAAGTGAAAGTAGGGAAAAAGAATTGGGAAAGTATTCTAGATAAAGAGAGATTTGTTTTGTTTTGTTTTTAAATGCCATTATTGGGTTGCTAGAGCATAAAATGCAAGTCAGGAAGTATGAGCTCTAAGCCTTAAAATGTAAGCTCAGGTCAGATAATGATAGTTTGGTGTATTAAAAAGCTTGGAGGTGAGGGAAATTGGAAGGGGAGATGAACTATGAGAGACTATGGACTCTGAAAAACAATCTGAGGGTTTTGAAGGGGTGGGGGGGGTGGGAGGTTGGGGGAGCCAGGTGGTGGGTTTTATGGAGGGCACGTATTGCATGGAGCACTGGGTGTGGTGCATAAACAATGAATTCTGTTACACTGAAAAGAAATTAAATAAATTTTTTTTAAAAAGCCTAGAGGTGCTGAGAATCAGGAGCATGGTAAGATAGGCATTTGGATGGATCAGGAATCACTCTATAGATTGGAATCTAAAAGTGAAGGTGTAAAACTGGAATTAGGGAAGCCAGATAGGATATTTCAATAATCCAAGAAAAAATGAGTACCTAAAACAAGTCGTTGTTGGCAGAAATAGAGAGTATGGATGCATATTATTTAGAAGGAATGATGACCAGATTTAGCTACTGAGTTTCAAACAGATTAAGGAAGAATACAAGGCAAGAATGAGTCCTAGGACTTTTGATGAATTATAAGAGTAAAAGTGGATAACATCGGCAGCTCTCACCAATGGAGAAGCAAATTTTGCTGGTGTTTCAGCCTGGATTCCTCATGTGCTATTACTTTTTTAAAGAATGCAATTCCCAGGATCACAAGAGAGGGAAAAAGGAGGGTGAAGTAAGGCTTATATATGGATGTGTTAGCAAGCTGGATACTACTTGGCAATAAATCAGACTGATGGTTCAGTCTCACTAGACTCTTAGAGGTCATATAAATGGCTGCCTCTTATGGCAGTCTTTCCAGGGGAGGAAGGGAAAAGAATGTTCAGCAGCATCTAGGGCTGGAAGGAGTAACCCAGTAACCCACCTAGAAGCAGGCGAAGATAAAAGGATCTTAAATTCATACATATGAATGTCTGATATAAATAGTAACACAAAAATTTCCATTTGGGACATGGAGAATTTGAACTCTTTTGTGAATAAACTTTTGACTTCCTATGTAGTCAAAAGCAGATAGACTTATACAACAGACAGACTTATATATGGTAGTCTGTGACTTAGGATAATATTATGAATTAAAAATGTAAGTTTGGGAATAATAAATACAAAAATAACAGATAAAACCATAAAGCTGAATAAAGATACCCAAAGAAAATTTGCAGAGAAGAGCAGTGGGCCAAATGCAAAGATCTGAGTACCATCTACTTCTTTTTATAGTTGTCAGTCTAGGAAGCACCTGAAAAAGATGGCCCTTTGGAAGGTCTTCAACTGTCATAGATCTTCCTGGAACAGAATTTCATATATGAGTGATATAATGTTCTTTACAAGTGTTTGGTTTACCAAGAATGCTTTATACTTCATCCATCTTATTTAGGGACAGATCAGTTCACTCATTCATTCAGTTCCTCAAAAATATGGATTAAAGCTCCTGCTGAGTATTTAGGACTCAGTGCTGAGCTTCCCAGGTGTGACCACTGAGTCTATGGGACTTTTCAGTAGCATTACTTCATACCTGCAGTGAAGATTCCAAAAGTTCACTATAAACCCAACTGTGATAAAATGGTATCTTTCAAATCTATGTTAACACTGAGATTCATTTTTTAAGATATGAGGGATATTTAAGATTATCATATTCTTTTTTAAATGATGTCAGATTTCCACTCAAGATACAGAAGTTAACATTTTGAAGATTTATTTGCACTGCTGGTAGCCATATTGTTTCATGACATCCAAGAAGGGCCAGTCCTTCCACATTGCTCTTTTGCTAACACTGCGCATAGTGGAATTTCCGAAGGTAATCCTCTTGTTACCTTATCCTCTTGCTAGCTATTCTGATGACATACTAGCTATACTGAAATATGATTTAATTTTACTTGTTATGTTAATTAATAAGAATATACAACATTCAGTCCTTGTCATTATACCATATATATCTATCACATTCATTTTCACGATCTAGTAATTACTGCTAAAAGTTTTAAATGCCAAAATTCTAAGCATTAAATATAGCCTAGTTTTAATATTTTGTAAAAGCTTTATTTATATGAAAATAAGGATATATATATATATATGTGTGTATATATATACATATATATATATCACATGAACATGTTTCTGAACAAATATTTCTGAACAGTACATGGATTATTTTATGACTGATATTAGAGAACAGTTGCATAGTCTCTTTTTGGCTGTCATTGGAGGAGTAGCTAAAGGCAGTGGTTTAATTAAGGCAAATAAGAATTTAAAAATGTCTGGCTTTTCATTGTTACTTTTCATGTACATAGTTTTAACTTCTATTAGATCACTGAGCTTTGACACTAGCTTTTGTTTTTTCAATTACTTAAACATGAAAACAAAGTTAAGGCCTCATTTTCTCTATAAGCTCATCATATCTTACCAGTCTTCTAATATTTCTAGGTTTTGCATTGGAAAGAATTCCATTTTGTATCAGATAGTATTAATATAAAATAAAGTATAGAAAATTAGAAAAATAAAGAATATTCTAAATGTATAAAAAGAGAAATCATTAACTAAAGATAAACTGGTGGAAATATTCAATCAAGGTTGGGCCATGTAAGTATGAAAGTACCAATAATGTCAAGTGAAGGGTGCCTGGCTGGCTCAGTGGGCAGGGCATGTTACTCTTGATCTTAGAGTTGTGAATTCAAGCCACCTTTGGGTGTTGAGCTTACTTAAAAAAAAAAAAAAAGATAAAATGATACACATATTTAATCTTATTTCCAAAATAATAAAGTGGAAATAATAAAAATATGACATGTTCTTTTATATTTATGTACCTCAAATCATACAGCATGTTAAAGAAAACCTGCCTTGACAGTGTGATGGAAAAGAGGATTTAAGATTCTACTTTCCATTTCAAAAATCCCTTATACATATATAACACATTATTCTATTTTGAAGATACCTCAATATTAAGGCAAAGTGGGGCAACTAAAAATGGTTCCAGTTTTAACATCACTGCCTTTGTCACATTTTTTTTTAAAGATACAGATTTTTTTTTTAAGATTTTATTTATTTATTAGTTAGAGAGAGAAAGAGAGAGAGAGCACAGGCAGAGGCAGAGGGAGGAGCAGGCTCCCTGCCGAGCAAGGAGCCCGATGCGGGATTCGATCCCAGGACGCTGGGATCATGACCTGAGCCAAAGGCAGCCGCTTAACCAACTGAGCCACCCAGGCGTCCCAACCTTTGTCACATTTAACCATGGTTACATGACTATCACTCTTGGTATATGTTCTCTGATGCAAAGTATATTTACATGTGATAAGTACTCTATTGACTCCAGGAGAAACATTTCCAGTGCAGAAAATTAATACAAAATGAAAATCACGAACCTTTGTGTTAACTGTATCATTTCTCCTTTCTGAAATGTGTTAAAATATGTCAGCATTTAAACTTTAAACTCCTTCAACTTCTTTACTTCAGGATAATATTCATGCTTTCTGACAAGGCCTATAATGTTTATCTTAGTCATCTCCCAATACTCCAGGGTTTGAGTTAGGGCAGTTGTAGAGGTAAGACATCTGAGATGTAGCCAGGTTTAACTGGGATGTATGGGCTATGAATCTAACTGGGAAAGGAAAGTCACATTTGTTCAAATCCCACTATATTGCTAACAGAGCACTACTTTCTTTGCATTGAAATAATGTATGTGGAACATTATTATCTGTCCATCTTAACAGATGAGAAAAGTGAGGTAAGACAGGTTTAGAAGCATATCCAAAAGCATATAGCTGCTAGAGGGTAGAACTAGAATATCATTCCAGCTTGTGAGCTCCTTCTAATAGACTAGAGATGACAAACTTTGGTTATCTTTTCCTTGGGCAGATTCATCATCCTTTTATTCATTTGTCCATTCATTTTGTAAATATACCAGAGCACTCACTATGTGTCAGGTTGTGTTCCAGGCTCTGGGAATACATTGTGAAATAAATGAATTCATGTTCATTTAATGTAAATTAAATGAATCACATCACATAACTAATATTCTAGTAGAGAAGATGAGCAATGAACTAATAATTGAATACTTAGAAGGCCTAACTGTTGGAGACAAATTATATGTAAAAGGTGAAATAAGGAATCACGGATTATTGATTCTTCCTTTGCCTATCTAATTAGTTTAGTCAGGGTAAGAAAGGCATCTCTGAAGAGGAAGTGCTTGAGAAAACACATGAAGCAAATGAGGGATCTAGCCAAGAAAATATTTTGGGAGTTACATGTTAGGTAAAGAAACCAGCCAGCATGAAGTCCTTAAGTAAGAATGAAGTTGGTATATTCCAGTAATATAAAAACTGTCACTGGAGAAGAAATAGACAATAAAATGTGTGGTAAATATTAGATCAGATGGTTTCCTAGGGAATTGATAGTCTATGTTAAAGACTTCAAATTTCTTTAAGTGACTGGAAAATAGAGTTTTGAACAGTAAAGAGTCATGATTTTATACATATATATACATATAAACGTATGTGTGTATATATAAACATATAAATGTATGTGATTCTGGCTACTGTGTAGTAACCAGACTATAAGATGAGAGTGAAATTAGGGAAGGTATTTTGGCCACCATGACGATGGTGAAAAATCCCTGGATTTGTGATGTTTTTGAAAATGTAGAAGCAATAGACTTGCTGATAGATTGAATACTAATTGCGTGGATCAAAAGAAAGTTTTCTTAGTAGTTCAGGAATAAGATGATGATGTCTTACTTCGGGTGATGTTCCAGTTAGTATGGCTCAGTTTACCCCCAAGACATGCTGATGTGAAACAGTCATTACTATTTTTAAGAATTGTGTGGGTCAGAAATAACAACAGAATACAACCTGAGCAGCTCATTCCTCCTCACAATATTTAGAAAGGATAACCTGAAGGCCAGCAGCTGGAGTCACCTATAGGCACATTCACTCACAAATTTAAAAAGTGACTCTAAGTTGATTGTAGGTCAATTTTTAAATTAGTGCTAATAAATATAAAGTGATTTTATTATATCACTTTATTTCACTAGGGCTTTTTCTTCACTTTCTTTAACTGTTGGACTTCTGTGAGAATATACAAAAGGTTTCCTCTAATTTGGAAGCATCAGACATGGAAAAGAGAGGCCATTGCAGATTTGCTGCTTAAGTATCTTTAGAACCCTGTACCAAAATCTTCTCAGCTAATGATTATTAGTTTATTACTCTCCAAGTTGATGTATGTAAGTGGACAGTCCCAATCTCAAGTTATCCATCCATTGGATAATTGAAATAAATTGAATGAGGCAGTGTCTATGATGGGCTCATTTATTTCATATTACATTGTACTGATTTTTAGAAGACATCAGGATATAAATATGCCCCTTAGTTAATACTTCTATCAATCCATTTCCTCATCCTCTGTTCTTTTATGCAGTCAGTAAGCACCATCAACTGTATCTCCTAAATATGTCTGAAAAATATCCTCTCTATATCGTATTCAAGGTCAGTGCCTTAGGTCAGGATTGTGGTGCAAAATCCTCACGCAGTCTTCTATATTGGCCCCCTGAATGCTTCCTTATTCTGAATTGCTGTTAGAGTAAATAATCTAAATTGACAATCATGCCATATATGCACACTGAATAATGGGAAAAATCCGTATTATTCATATGGTTGTGCATTATTCCTTTTACGATCTATCCATGGACTAGATAATGACCAGATGTTACATTAGTCTAAATAGAATTCCAGTTTTAACTTAAAAAAAGATTTTTGCCTATTGCTGTCACCTCTGTTTGGATTGAAAATGTCAAATTAACTTTTCTCAATGCTTTAACAGTGAATGATAGTTGAGCTAAACTTGCATATAGGTTTTAAAATTTTGTTGCCCCTCAATTTAAATACTTGCATATCCTGATTTGGGCTCTCATTTAATTTAAAGATTTTAACTATTCATAATCCATATATAATAGTTTAAATGATAAAATTCATTTCTCAAGATAATTTTCAAAATATGTTATAAAATCTATAAGACTGCTCATCTTGTCTTTTGTATTTGATTCTAACCTTGACAGTCCTAATTTCCCATAGTTTAATAATATAAATGTAGTTACTACATTTGGGATTATTTTGAACTGTCACTGTTTTTGAGGTTCTTTATTTTTTAAAAATGCCTTAAGTCATAGAGTTTACATAATTTTACTGAGCCTTCTGATTAGAGATTAACTCAATATAGCAATGGCAGAGCCAATTAAAAGATCACAGTGTCCGGGAACCAACTGTGCCATTTTTGTTTATATTTTGAATTTTAAGGCAGAATGCTTTCAGTAATTCTATAACAGTAACATATATTGTCCTTCATGAGACCTTGACAGTAAAAGTTAATAAAAACACTCCATAGTTAGTTGCTGCAGAAAGACAGATATTCTTACCAACAAAAGAAACATTCTTTTCCAAAAACTGCATATAAATATTTTACACAGTTACCTAATTTTCTCAAAGTTTAAATTGATTATAAATAGTTTATGTGCTTTTTCTGTATCTGAAACCTGCAGAACTCCTTAATGAAATCTTGCTTAAGCCTTTGTCAATAAACCAGACATGATGCACAGTACAGCAGTGCCCCCTAGAGCTAGATAGCTTTACAAATTAACATTTTCTGGGTGTTTGATTTGATTACAACTTCAGAAGCAGTGATTAATGTACTGTTCGTAGGCTTTGTTTCCTGTAATCTAGAGAATGATGCAATGATAACTAGAGAATCATATTTATAGTTGTTAAGATTTTATTTTTTATAAATTTGTTTTGCCAGTGTTGTGTACAAATAGGACTGTCTGTATGAACTCACACAGAGTTTTCCTTTAAGCATGTGATTGAAGTTTTTCTTCTTTCCCAATTATGAATGAAGTCACACATATAAAAGTTTACTTAAACATTCTTTAACACTATTACAGTATTTATAATATATTACAAATATCTTATATATAGCCTATTCCAGAAGTCATAAGGATAATAGAATTACTATGATAGAAAATACATCAGAGATCATCTAGACCAATGTGCTCATTTCCTCATCTGGGTGAAGATAAGCTGCTCGCCTGCAGTCATAGTCTGGTTCCAATAAAACCAAAGCAGTGTGTTTGTTCACAGGATAATCACTAACTAAAAATCTAATGCCCATCTTGCACTCAATTGTATATTCATTTATATCAATAATGATATATATCTTCCTAATTTCTTGAGTGCTTTTCACTGGTTAAGAACAAACCTTTACAACATTTCTACCAACAGGTACATCACTTAGAATAAACTGAAGTTTTGACAAATGAGAGAAAAGCAATGTGATTTGTGTAATTCATAGAAGCTGCAAGAATGTAATAATTGAGGAAAAATTGCAAATCTTTTCTTTTTCTGCCTACTGCTGTCTCCAGTGGATCATGCCCTAGTTTCTCGAACCCCAAAGAAATAAAGAATCAAAACAAGTAAGTGATTAAATCCAGGCCCAAATAGCTTCAGTTCTTTAATTTGATACAGTTATAAAACATGAACTATATTCCAAAGTATGGGAGCCTTTAGACCTTACAGTAGACATACCAAGCCACCTAGATTGTAGAGAAGGCAAGAATGAAGAAAAGAAAGACAAAGAGATGAAAAGCACAAAAGATAAAAGAAACAACGTGTCCCTTCTCAGCTGTGGTGGGAGAGAGTAGTTTGAATCTAGTAAAGAACAAGAATACTTCTTCAGCATTATTCATTCCTAAGGAGTAATTACTTATTGGGAAAATAAACAACCACTCATCCTTCCTGGTCCTGCTTATAAGTACAGTACCATGTACCTGGAAGTTAGATACTCCCTAAACTATAGGAACTGTTGCAGGGAGCCATGTCCCTGCTATCTTCCCTAAGGCAGCAAGCTCTCATTTTCTTCCTTCTCTTATAGGCAGAAAGAGGTCTCT
This sequence comes from Taxidea taxus jeffersonii, assembly GCA_003697995.1. NCBI lineage: Eukaryota > Metazoa > Chordata > Mammalia > Carnivora > Mustelidae > Taxidea > Taxidea taxus. Next base: position 19,825 of record ML104849.1, read on the forward strand.
AGTGGACCATGGGAGGTAACTATAGTAAATAGAAATTTGGTAATGTTCATGTATGTGGCCTTTCCCCCTCAACTCTGATTGTAAATTTTCTGTTAAGGGAAAAAAAAGATACCTATTTGTTTTGGCTTCAGGCTGGTATATAAACTTCATGCTTCTGTTAAAATGCTATCTTTTCCCCATGGGTACCAGCAGTGTGTATATATCACAAAAATTCTTCTTGCAGAGCAAAACCAGCAGCTTTTTTCATAAAATCATCTCAAGTCATTAATGTTTCTTCCTATGTAGAATATTTTTAAAAACAAAAACTAATTTAAGTATGTGAAGATACTGATAGTGTTGCTTCTTTTTTAATTTATGATTTTACTGAAAGCAAAAACAAATATTAAGCATAATTGGGAAATTAAAAAGCAAGCATATAGGTTTGGAAGATGGCAATAGATTGTTAGGAAATTGTTTTTGTGATATTTAAGACATTATGAAAAGATTTTGGCAAGCTTTATTTAAACCTTCTGACGTATTGAAAAGCAGGGCATTATTAAAAAGAATTTTTTAAAAGCTATCAGGGCATAACATTTGGGTATACAGATTGTCAAGACTAATTTGAACTCTTAAGCAGTGAAATATTTTAATGATGTATATATATATATTTTTTTCTAAGTTACAGGAAACAAACGATTTCATTAGTTTTCCTTGGGTTAGACTTAAAGAGGGTTCTTATTAAATGAAGAGGTTCTCTAAATCTAAAACTTCTGCATTCTGTTGTTTTACATAAAATTAAAAGGCAGACTAATAATTGTCACATATCTTGGGTCTTGTAAAGTACCCTTTTTCAAATAAGAATGAAGAATTTCACTGCTAAAAAACTTTTTAAAAACATTTGATTGAAAGACATGTTACTAATATATGTTGATCATATTTCAAGTGTAACACCATACAAATGTATGCACTTACAAGTGTAATACACTGCAAATGGAATTCATAAATTGGTGGAGTACTTAGCAGTTGTATAGCTAAACATTCCACCTAATTCAGAACTGTTCTCTTAAGTACCTTTGACAGGTGGTCACCCAGGCTCTGCTTAAAGATTTGATGTGGATTTTACTACCTTATAAGGCAGCCAATTACATTTTTCAAATGCTCTAAGAGTTATAACGCTGTTATGCTGAAATCTCCAACTACATCTTCTCTGATTTAGTGTAATTGTTTTCTACATACCAACCTTTCAATTTCTTAAGGATAATTAAGCCTGTACTAAGTACTATCAAGCCAGGTTTTAGTAGTTCATATGCTCATGTAGTATGATTTCTCAGTGTTCTATCCTTTTTCATTCTCTGGACTGATGCAGTTCATCATTTATTATTTAGCTCTGGCCCCAGGATGAAACTTTTTCAAATGTGGTCTGAAAAATATGAATTAGAATGGGTGCTGTTTGCTCAGAATTCAGTCTGAGATTGCATTAGAATGTTTGCGGTAATCCAAACACTTGTTTCCCCTGCTCCATGATTATTCAAGTATTTATATATTTTTATTTGCAAGTTGTTTCGGTACCTGGAGGTATATTTGACTGGCACTTTAATTCTGCTTTATGGTGTATGGAATAAACTTTCATTTGCAAATCATTCTCCTTGAAAGGTAGATGTTATATAATTATATTTTCTTTCTGGAGTCCATTAATGTTACCTCATCTACCCAGTCACTAGAGCTAGCCCTCCCACCCCTTACTTCTTTCTCTATATGTAGAATAAACCCTTTTACACTACTAATAGTTAATAAATCTCAGCTCTTTCTGTGTTTTTTTTTGTCTTAGAGGTTTATGTGACATTAGTGTACATATTATTTCTTTGTACAAATTAATTTTTTTCATTGGAATCATTTGAAACAAGGTTGTCAGGTCGTTAAGGGATCCCTCTTTACATTCATATCTATGACACTGAAAGTATATTGATGGCCATGTGTTTAACACTCCTGGGAAAGTAGGGTGTTTCATAAAGCTATTTCTGAAAATCCTGCGATTTTTATTTGGGGGACAGGCGTTACAAGAGAATTCATGTTCAGTTCAGTAAATAAATTAAGTCCTCAATGCTTTATGTGCAAACAAGATAAACCTCGGAGTGTTCATATGGCAGGTATTAATAAGTGCCAACCATGGTCATGGAAATACCTCAAAAATGCTACAATGGATATATTGTTTTCATTTATAAATACTGAGAAAAACTACCTCAGTAAATTAGCTGATTCATGAAAAGGACTTTTGGGGGGCACCTGGGTGACTCAGTTGGTTAAGACTCTGCCTTCGGCTCAGGTCATGATCCTGGGGTCCTTGGATGGAGCCCTGCATCGGGACCTCTGCTCGGAGGAGAGCCTGTTTCTCCCTGTCCCTCTTCCTACTGCTCACCCTGCTTGTACTCTCTCTCTCTCTCTCTGTGAACTAGATTTTTTTTAAAAAGGACTATTAGAAGAAATACAGGTTTTTATATCATCAAAATCCTAAACTAAAATGGTTAAGAATTTCTTGAACTACATAAAAGCTGCATTTAAACTATATAAGAATTAGTAACATGGGACTAAATAAACTACGAAAATGATAAAATAAATTAGTTGCCATATATTTTCATAAATATCATTTTTTACTTGATTTATAGAATTGTTTGACATTTTGGAGCAGTTTCAAAATTAATTTCTAATTTTAAAATAATTAAAATCATTCCATTCTGGGGCGCCTGGGTGGCTCAGTGGGTTAAAGCCTCTGCCTTCTGCTCAGGTCATGATCTCAGGGTCCTGAGATCGAGTCCCGCATCGAGCCTGCTTCCTCCTCTCTCCCTCTGCCTGCCTCTCTGCCTACTTGAGATCTCTGTCAAATAAATAAATAAAATCTTTAAAAAAAAATCATTCCATTCTTACAACAATAAAAGTACCAAACCTAGGCTATTGAGGCCAGATCTAGGTTTTGACAATAAAACTCTATTATTATTATATAAGAGTATATGTCTTCCTGTCTTCTATGATAAGGAAGTATCATACCTCAGGAACCAATCTTGTTTTAGTGTTTCAGGTCTCCAAATCTTGCACATAATGACACATACACTTTCATCATAGCTGAACTTTTTGAAATCTGCTGTTTTTACTTATATTAATAGGCTGATAATATGCCTGTTCAGTCTCTCTGAATATTTTCATAACTTCTCATTCACTGAACTCTTCATGGCTCCAATTTAAGTCCAATTTAAGTTAAGCAATTCCCCTTATTGCTTCAGTACTTATTTAATAATTAAAAATAATTACATGATTTAGATTGAATTAAGGGAAATTTTTTTGTATAGATTAACTTTGAACTGTGGTAGAACTGATTTTTGTGGTGAAATTGGAATAATGGACAGAGTAAAATGGTAATAACAGAAATTCTAATTTGTAATTCATTTATGCAAGGAAATGGTAAAGGGTGAGGATGCCTTTCTAAGAATATAGTGGGCCTATATCTAATTAAAGGAAGTCTTTCAAGGGTACAAAATTATATTGGTTGAATGCTTACTAGTTAAGTATTTTTAGAAGCTTAGCACTTAGTTTAACAGGCAGAAGATTTGTTGTTACCTATCAACCACAAAATCAACACGAAACAAATTCAAGATGTATCTAAGGACCAGAGCTAACCGTAAAATATTCAGAAGAAAAGAAAAATATCTTAATCTTGATTATTCCAAGAGTATAAAGGCATTTTTAAGGGCAGTGTTGTGTTAGGAAGATAAGAAACTACAGTTCATTAAAAATTAACAGTAGTGCAGTTGAAGTGTATCTGCTAAAGTAATAAGTTTCATTAATAAAAGAATGATCAAGGTGTGTTTGTGGCTGACTCTATCAAACTGTAGACAATCTAGAATAGAGATTGAATGTTTCTTCCAATCAAATGAAAATGTCCAGGTCTAGATGTCTTTAAGTGTAGAGTTATGTACATCCCACCATCCAGACATTTAAAAACTTAAACATAAATAAGCAACATGTTAAAAAGAAAATCCCATCAGAACTTAAAATATGGATGAGCACCAACTGCATACTACTTGTATCAAAAAATATACACAGATGTAATTTGAATTAAACTAAAAGAGAATGCTTCCTGATGACGTATATTTCTACTTTTCCCATGATAAATGCAGAACTGAGGGAAATAAATGAATTATGGAAAATCCCACTACTAGAAACCAATTTGGAGGGACAAAGCTTATAGTGTGACCAGGTTGCCAGAGAGTTGATGAATAATTGATGGGATGTTCTGCAAGATCAACAAGTGGCTAAGGCTGAGGAAACAAAACTGGAGGAAAATAGCAGAGATTATCATCACTACTCTTTTTTTTTTAAGATTTTATTTATTTATTTGACAGAAAGAGAGACACCACACACAAGTAGGCATGGGCAGAGGGAGAGGGAGCAGAGCACAGAGCCCCACTCAGGGCTTGATCCCAGGACCCTGGAATCATTACCTGAGCTGAAAGCAGATGCTCAACCAACTGAGCCACGCAGGTGCTCTTATCTTCACTACTCTTATTTGCCTTCTTGTCTCAGCTTCAAGTATCAAGTATTCACAATTAGATATGTATTTATTCAACTGTTTCTTCATTTATCCCATTAATAAATAAGGATTGAGCACCTACAATGGCAGTCACTACACTCAGCCCCTTGGATATAGCAGGATATATAGCTAGATATACCCCATGGATATGAGCAGGTTCTTGTTCTCATTAGCTCTCTATATAGTGTACAATTGACTTTATACAGAATGATCAGCATTGTTTTCCTTTAAACTAGAATTTTATTTTTTTTAAAAGAAGGATATTTATTCCATTCGCAAGTAAGAGAAAAGCTTGTACAAGAGCCTTGATGTGATCAAATTTGGTGAATTTGAAGTTCAGAACAAAGGTATATATAACTAGGGTATATAGTAAATAAAGCAGGGAGTACTTCTTTGTTGCTTTCAACAAAAATAAAGGGCATACAAATAGTTTCCCAGCTGCAAAGGCCAGTGACCAAAGCCCAGCCCAGCTAGATTGTTAACTGAAAAATGTACTGAGACTATAATTTAATATCTATATATACTATCAGTATTTAAGAAAAGAACTTAACAACACCCATGAAAGAGAAAAGGGCTTTAATTAATATATGCCTACATAACTTGAGGAAAGTAGAACTTAGAAGAACCATGACATTACAAGATAAATAAATAAATAAGTAAAATCTGGGGACGCCTGGGTGGCTCAGTTGGTTAAGCGGCTGTCTTCGGCTCAGGTCATGATCCCAGTGTCCTGGGATCGAGTCCCACATTGGGCTCCTTGCTCGGCAGGGAGCCTGCTTCTCCCTCTGCCTCTGCCTGTACTCTCTCTCTCTCTAACAAATAAATAAATAAAATCTTAAAAAAAAAAAAGTAAAATCTGTACAAGCCTATATAAAACCCTATGGGGGGAAAAATCAAAGAAAATATAAAGTCACTTAAGGAGAACTTTAGAAAAAAGAGAGGGAGAACCACAAGATGAATAAAAAAATAATAATAAAATCCCAGGTAACTACTTTGAACTAACCTACAGTGAAGTTAGAGGAAATGTGGCTTTTATGAAAAATAAATGGGATAAGGCAAAGGAATTTAAAAATTAAAACTTAATATGTGTGATCATCTCAATAGGTACTAAAGACATTAAATAAAATTTAACTATGATAAAGAGACTTAGCAAGCTGGTTGTAGGAGGAACCTGATGAGCAACATGTAAAAACAGACACGTAGTCAACAGTTGGAAAATGTTAAACTTTTCACCACTTCCATTCATCATGGTAGGTAGGGAATTTTGTGTGGAAGGGTATGAGGCAGGGGACTGGAACTGAGAGAAGGCAGAAAGGAAATTTCACTGCTTCGGATGTTCTGTTTGTTAAATCATTAGTGGACTCACCATTTTATTATTGTCCTCTAAAATTTAAATATATATTGCATGTGGGTACAAAACTATATTCTTTATCAGTTATTATAAGCAATATAATACCTTGCTATGCTGCCACTTAGTTTTTTAATAATATATCTTAGTTATTATGTAAATCTGCTTCATCTTCATGAAATTCTAGTAGTCTGTTATATGGTCAGTTATACAATTCATTTATTTGCACTTTTTATTTTTGTGTTAGGCAGTTAGATTAGTCATATTTCCTACCTCTTACCTCTCAATACTCTAAATCTGCAACTGTAAGTCTGCAAGGGCAAAAGTTGCCTCCATCTTTGCCATTATCTCTTCCTCACCTGGTATAAAGACTGGTCCTGTGTTTCAGGAAGTTCTGAGTATATACATGATTAATTACATGCGCAAGCCACTTTCTTGAATAGAACTCACAAAAACACTAAAATGAAAACATACTCTCTTTGCTGCAGTGAACCAAACACATAGTAGCCTATGGGAGACTGCATGTAAATAACACTATAATTCTCTTTAGAAATGATCAAATTCAAAATAAAAGTGTAACACTATATCTAAGCCAGAAACTATAATAAACAGGAAGGCTGTATATGGTGTTATTTAATCACTGTTTGTCCAATAAACTAGATAGATAAGGATGCTCATTTACATTCACTGCTTCAGAATAATTTTACGCAAAGTAAGTTAATGTTATTTGATAAAGTACATTTTATTTTAAACCATTGTAAAGTATTATAATATGTTAATGGAAATTATTTCTATTTTTCATTACAAAATCAAGACATGTTTGTTATTACATATCTTGAAGAGAAACACTGTTAATAACTTAAATCTAGGGGCACCTGGGTGGCTCAGGTGTTTAAGTGTGTGCCTTTGACTCAGGTCATGTTCCCAGGGTCCTGGGATCAAGCCCCACATGAGGCTCCCAGCTGAGCAGGAAGTCTGCTTCTCCCTCTCCCATTCCCCTGCTTGTTGTGTTCACTCTCTCACCGAGTCTTTCTCTGTCAAATAAATAAATAAAATCTTTAAAAAGTAATAATAACTTGGTTAAATCTTACATATATGTGTACTTTTAAATGAGTTAATATTTGATAATGTTAAAAATATGAAAATATAACAGATCTATTAGAAGTAATCAATAAATGTAAAGAGAAAAACAATGCAATTTCAGAATTTAAGATATCAAGAAATAGAGTCAACAACTAAGACAAATGAAGTGGTGGGGCAGCCGAGTGGCTCAGTCAGTTAAGCATCCTACTGTTGATTTTGTCTCAAGTCATGATCTCAGAGTCCTGGGATTAAGCCCAACATGGATCCTGCTTAAGATTCTCTCTCACCCTCTCTCTGTCCATTGCCCCCTCCCACACATGCTCTCTCTCTCTCTCTCTCTCTCTCAATAAGTAAATAAATAAATTACACACACACATACACACACACACACACGATTAAAAAAAGAAAAGTGGTGCCATAAAAAGAATCTGTTGACTGACAACAAATGCATATCTCATTTGACATCTTATATATATCCATTAGCTAACTTGACATCTGTACTTGGATGTTTATAATCAACAGGAATAAAATCAAAATTAGGACAGTCCCCGAAATTCCTTGTTCTTGTTTGTTTCTTTGATTAGTTGATAGCTTGGTTTTAGGTATCTTGCAAAGGTCAGGGATGACTAGTCTTTCTCTTCCAGGTCCTAAAAAAGTAATTGGTTCCCTTTAGGACAGTGAAGTGGTATCACTCAGTCCAGGCTAAGATTTTTCAACATGTTCCCTTTATTTTCTACTTTTGTTTTATTCTATGAAATAATAAATCTTACAGTATTTTTTTTTATTTCAATTGTCCCTATAATGTGAATCCATTCCTTTTTAGATGAGGAAAGCTGTGAGGTTTCCTTGGTCAAGCTCTGTAATGAGCTGGTACCTGCTTCAAAGAGAAGCTGTTTCTGACCATGATCCCATTGCCCTTTCATAGCCTAGATGAGTAACAGTGATGAAAGACAAACACAATAAATACATATGTCAAAACATCATGTTGTACACCTTAAATATAAACAAGTTTTGTCTATCAGTCATGTTTCAGTAAAACTGGGAAAAAATCAGAACTTTTTTTTTTTTTATCTTTTAAAGCACTTAGAGAAATTACCAGTTCTCTAATAGAAACATCACATGCTGGGGGCACCTGGGTGGCTCAGTGGGTTAAGCCTCTGCCTTCGGCTCAGGTCGTGATCCCAGGGTTCTGGGATCGAGCCCCACATCATCGGGCTCTCTGCTCAGTGGGAAGCCTGCTTCCCCCTCTCTGCCTGCCTCTCTGCCTACTTATGATCTCTCTCTCTCTCTGTCAAATAAATAAATAAGATCTTTAAAAAAAAAATCACATGCTAAAGACTGTACATATGTTTTTTCAGCCAGAGGGAGATATATGAATACTTTAGAGCGCTCCTTTTCTTTTTTGCTATATCAGATCTAAATTATCTTCTGAAAAGAGCTGACAGTGACTACAGTCAGTATCCCATGTTAGATGCAATGGTAGAGCATTTATCAATTCTCTCTTTTCCCAAGAGAAAGAATTAAACCATAGCACATCTCCAAATACAGACTCCTCAGCCTTAAAGTAGGACTAAGTGTCTCCTGTAACACTGCCCCTCAATTTTTTCCCATTTTTGTAAATAACACTCCAAAGTTTATTCAGTTGGTTGGATTAGAACCCTCAAGCAAGTCTCAATTCCTTTCTTCCTTGTCACCAAAATTCTATCTGTCATCAAGTGCTATGCATTCTATACTAATACGTACTTCTATCCATTTTCCTACTGATCATTTTCTTCCTTATCTGCTGTACCATCATCACTGCTGGGAGCACTATTAATTTTCCTAACTGATCTCATTCTTCTATTCCAACCTCTCCGGTGTGTTCCCCACATAGCACAGTCTTCTTTATATTGTTCTTTTACTATTATGAAAGCAATGCATATAAAAAATTTTAATTGTCCAAAAGATGACATAGTAAGAGTGATTCTTTCTCCCACCCCAGTTTTCTATTCCCATTCTCCAGAATTCTTTCTCATACACCCTTCCTGAAGCTGTCTAACTGTCCATATATGTATACCTATTTTTCCCTAAATGAGAGTGTACTATAAATCTTATAAATTCTGGGTCTTGTTTTATAAAGGTGACTAAGTAACTACACAGAGGTCACTGCCATTGAAAGAAAAGTTTAATGTTACCTGGAGTTTCCCTAGAAATGAGAGACATGACTCCTCACTCCAGGCTACAAGAGGAACACCAGGTTTTGGTCAGGAAGCAGAAAGTAGGAATGGAGGAACAACTTAGGCCACTGCCTTTATTGAGATTCTGCCAAGGAGGGCCAGGGAGGACAGGGTAGATTATTTAGGATTTGGTCAGTTTGACTAATTTTGTGGAGTTGGGCTATAAGGGTGATCTCCAGTTGCCTGGCACTTGGCCTTAGGAATAATTAAGGCAGAGGAATATTGCCACCCTGTGGTACACAGGCCTGATAGGACAGTATGGCTCTTGATTGGTTAGTTTGCATATCAAATGCATGTTCCTGGCTGAGTTTATGCTATTTCTAAGAATTGGCTAGCCCAGAAGGTACAGTGTCTCCCCAGCCAGAAATGTTTTTAAATGTCATGTATCGTAAGATACAGAAAATAAAGCACGTGATTAATACACTGTTGTTTGGTGTTAACATTTAATAAAAGTTACCCAAGACTTTTTTTATATCACTACATAAAGATCTATTTTTATGTTTCTAATAGCCATGTAATACTTAATTTTATGAATGTTCCACAATATATTTATATTCCCATGATGATGGATTTGTTGGTTGGTTGTAGTTTTATGCTAGGAAAAAATAATGCTGCAATTAAAATATCACCCACTATAGGGAAGCCTGAGTGAGTCAGTCAGTTGAGGGTCCAACTGTTGATTTTTTGCTCAGGTCATAATCTCAGTGTGGTGAGACTGAGCACCACATCAGACTCCACTCTGGGTGTGGAACTCCCTCTCACTCTTCCCCTTCTCCCCCTCCCTCTGCCCCTGATTATTCTCTCTCTCTCTCTCAAAACAACAATAACAACAACAACAAAAAAAAAAAAAAACCACTCTATATTTGTATATAAGTACAAGTGTATCCATAAAATAAACTCCTAAAAGTGGAAAGATAATGTACTTTTAAATACAAATTCAATATTGGCAATTAACTAAACTCCAAATCATGGGTACTGGTTCAATTTTACCCACCACCAGCATATGACATCAGGATTATTTAAGATCTCACCATCAATTTTTCAAATTAATTGATATTTTAAATCTTGCCAGTCAGATGGCAGAGTTTGCAAATATTAAATTATGAGTAAGAATGAGCAATTTCTCATGTTTGTAAGATATTCATATTTCTTTTTTCTGTTTCACTGTGTTCTAACCTTTGGTTATTTTTCTATTTGATTATTGGTCTGTTTATATTGATTCCTTTTGTCATATATATTGGAAATGGAAATTAAAGTTTTTATTTAATCAAATTTATTAATTCTATACCTTTGGCTTCTGGATTAGTGACTGGTTTAAGAAGGTTTTCTTTGTGCCAGGATGTTTTTGTTGATGTCCATATAGTCTTTCTGTGCCAGCATGGTTTTATTGTATTTCTTTCATTAAAGTCTTTAATTTCACTGGAAATTATTTTGCTCTAAGGACACAGATTCCCCTTAGAGTGGGAATGCTAGGAGGAGAAGAATAGGGCTTAATTATAGTTGTTGAAGAGGCAACAGGCAAGGATGATGGAAAGAGAAAATAGCCATGGTGGACAGAACATGTGGATTGGGGAAGAGAAGTGAAGAAATAAGGGTGACAGAAGTTGGTATGAAAGGAAAGAGATAACAGAGCAGGAATAAGAGGCATAGAGCCCAAAGGTACTCTTTATGTCAGGGTCAGATTTTGATGTATGAGGAAGATATGTTTTACTATTTTTCCTTATATGACACTGGCTGTCATTATAATAGAGTATTTTGGAAGTCACTGAATGTTCCATTATTGATTTCATGCAACATTCCCCCTCAAAAAATAAAAGGTATAATAAATAAATTTCATGGGCGCATACAAAAAGCCTTTATTTGACTAAATATCTTTAGGTTCTTCAAAAATTTAATGTGTTACAGAAATAAAACAGCACCTCATTTTTTTAGCATCTTCAAGAGCATGTTACAAATAATTATTTTGAAGAATGAATAATAAAAGCATGAAAAGTGTGACCATTTTGATTTTTTCTTGCTTTCTTGCACAGAATACACAGCCCATTAGCAAACAATTTCTTGCAAACATCAAGAATTGTAGTGATAGCCTTCGTGGCCACTGTTTACTATCATTTTATCTTTATAGTACTTTTATCTTCTTTTGCTGCTGTCAGCCTATTGTGCTCCATCTAATCTGGTTGTGCTTTATTGAACACCCAATGCCTGGTTAAGAACCTCAGGTTAGCCCATGTGCCCTACAGTGATATGGGTGACTCCTCTGACAGACGTGACTGCACAGAGGCCTGTCTCACTAATGCTCTGATTACAACTGTGTTCCAGATGAGTGAGGTTGCCATAAATCTAACCTCCATGTAACTGAAGTGTTACTGTGATATTTCATCAGATTTTGTCCTCAACTGACTTGCCTTTTTATTTTTTTTTAAGCCGAAATTGGGATGTAAGATCTTAAATCAGCATCAGTTCAGTACCACTCTTTAAAAAGTGCTTTGTAATAAAGGAACTGTAAACTCACTGAACTGAAGACAATTCTACCCTGAGGAATGTAATTTTTGTTACACTTTTGCTGACTGGTAAAACATTACTTACTCAGTTGTGTTTGTTTGTTCACTGTTCTGGAATATTTTACTAACATCTCACCCAAACTTAAGACACTTCCTTAAGTGTTACCTGTGTATCAGTACTAAGCTAAAGCACAATTATATTTTAATTTTTAAAAATTCAATAGTGAATTAATTAAATATTTCGTAGCTGGGTGTTATGAACTTACAATTTGGAAACTGAATTAGAAATCTCTAGAGACTGAATTAGATAATGCAAGCTGATTATCTTAATGTTTTATTAACTCTTTGTAACTCTTTGTTCTCTCTTGGTTCTCTTTTTAATACATATAAACACTTGAAAATTAGGCATATTTGCAATTCCTACAGAAGTATGCAATTTTTTATCATTATTCCATTCAACATTCTTTTATTAGACTCATCTTTGCTTGGTTCTCAAAATGCAGAGATGAAAGCAACACAGTGCCTGTCCCCATATTTTCAGATCTAGTAATAATTTAGCTGCTTCTAAGTGGAAAGAAGAAGTGGTGTAGAGCAAAGGGGCACAGGATTGAATCAGAAGGACAGTTCTACAAGGTTGCCCAAGGTCATATAGTGCATATCAACACCTAAACCACTATTGCTTCATCTTAAAAATAAATATAACTTCCACTCTGCCTATTGTACAGTTTTTATTTTTGAGAATCAAATGAGATGATGTGAGTAAACACTATCACTATAAGATTTACCTACTATTTACAAAGAAAAGTAGTACTGCTACTTGTGTTAAACTTTTAAGCTACATATCCCACAATGGGATAGCAGTGCTTCAAACACATACTTGGAGAGCCTGAATACATTATTTTAAGTATATTGATACTTTTAAAAGAGAATCGGAGAGAATATATTATTGCAAAGTGTTCATCACAAACTAAAAATCCATTTGCTTTATCTAATTATTCATTACATATTTTGAGAAAACTAACAATATGAGTGGCTGGGTAACTATTACCACTCATAACTGTTTGACTGAGTGATTAAACCAACTAATGGAATGTGGAGAAAAAGAGCTGGGGAAGGTATTAATCAAAATTTTGTAACTATTTAATTATACTTACTCCAAGAAGTCTCAATCAAGGCAACACTTAGAGAGTTATTTTTGGTGAATACCTACTATGATCCAGACATTGTACTCAGTACTTTATGTACAAATCTCATTCATTCTCAGAACAACATTGTCAAATGTGGAATCCATTGTCAAACAAGTTAATTAACTTGCCAGAATTCACACTGGCAATCAGAAGTACTCAGATATGACTAACCCCAGTGTACTTTTTTGTTTTTTTTGAATAACATATATTCTTTGGTAAATTTTCCTTGATTTTTCTATTCTCAATTTCTGATCACTGCCTGGTCAAAAAAAGCTTGTCGAAGGAGATAAGACTATACCAAATTCTAGAAATTATTCTCGAGGTGTCTAGAAGTCATGGGAATTTTAAGTTCAGGTCCAGGAAGAGCCCAAGAACTCAGTTCAAAATCAAGACATTTTAGAATCAGGTCAGGAAAACTTCATATGGCTCTAGATAATTAAGACCAATAGTGATCAAGTTATATATACCCAAATTTAAGCTAGCTAGACTATATTTAGCTGTTTTATTAATATATTGTTGGTCTTTTCTTTCCAGCTTTCAATTTGTTGTAAAAAAACAAAAAACAAAACAAAACAAAAACTGGGACTTCTGTAGAAAAGCATCCATACATGGGAAGAAATAAGTTTTCTACAAAATTCTTAATGGCATTTTTGTGGTCTTAAATGGCATGTGGTTATCAGTCTCTTACATAAACCATTCTATTAAATTTTCCAAGATAATAAAGAAAAAATAAATAAATATAACACCAATACTCTGTGGCTTAAATTTTGAGAGAGAAAAATTAAGTAATTCTAGGAATGACAAAAGTGGACTGAGAAAATTGCCAAATTAGTTTTGTTTGCCACAATCACTGTGACAGATTGGTTATAAAATTTTCTTAATTTACAACCTCTCCCTGTATACATGCCCTTGGCCATGTGACTTAGAAGCTCCTCCCATCAAGAAGTGATATCTGTTTTTCCACCCTTGAATCTGAATGGTCTTTGTGACTTGCTTTTGCCAATATTATGCAGCAGGAGTGACATGGTGCCAGTTCTTTGCCTAAGCCTCACTCCATTACACTCTTCCATTGCTCTCTTGAATGCCCTGTGACCAGTGACCATCATGTAAATAAGCACTGGCTAGCCTACTAGACAATGAAAGAACACATGGAACAGAAATGAGTTGTCCCAGTTGAGGCCATGTTAGATTGTTCAGATCTAACAACCAAAGCAGTAGCAGTATAAGGTAGCCTAAATGAACCTTGGTGTAAGATAAGACTGCCTAACTGAACTTGGTCCAGATTATCAACCTATAGAATTGTGAACCAGGTTAGTTGTTTTGGAGTGGTTCATTGCATGACATTAACTAATAATTTACTTTTAACTAGTTCAGGGTCAAAAGGTTCCCTTTGAATCTGAAAACTAGACAGCTTTCCCATTACCATACAGGCACTGATTTTTTTTTAAATTAATTTATTTATTTGACAGACAGAGATCACAAGTAGCCAGAGAGGCAGGCAGAGAGAGAGGAGGAAGCAGGCTCCCTGCTGAGCAGAGAGCCCGATGTGGGGCTCGATCCCAGGACCCTGGGATCAGGACCCAAGCCAAAGGCAGAGGCTTTAACCCACTGAGCCACCCAGGGGCCCCCAGGCACTGAGTTTTGAAGTCACTAGAGTACTGAATTTTCTATTCAATATAAAGCTTTAGCATTAACTATGCAACATGTAAATATATAGATATGGGATTATATAACCTATCTTGGCAGATAGTTCTCCAAATTAAGGTACTTATTAAGGACAATGATAGGAAAATATAGCAGTTCATATCTGAAATTGTAGTTTTTACAATGTTCTCCTTTTACATCTTGTTCTTCGTAGAGCCACAAAATCAGAACAGTTTTAAGATCCTAAATTTTAGGCTGCTTCCTTTAGAAATCACACTACCTTCTGGATCTACACTTAACAAGGGACTGTTTTTCAAACCAACATATCAGTGGGCAATGATCAGAGCCAAAGGAAATCGCCATATCTTACTAAATAGCAAATACTGAGTATAGGTATGGTTTTCTTTATTAAGGAAAGAACATTGATGAATTAAAAACAATAATAATATAGATTTGTGAAAAAAATACTAAGAGCAAGAGAAAACAAACATCATCTTGAAAAAGAGCACCTCTACAACTTTAGGATCCAAGGAAAATGTCGTATTAAATCAAATTTGAAAAGTCATGAAATAGGATAATAATATCATAAGGAAAGAACAAGTAGGCTTAAAAGGGCAAGAAGGTGAGATGTAAAGTCAACAAGCTGAGATGAAAAGGGATCTAGGTGAGATCAGAAAGGATGGCAATAAAATAAAATTGCAGAATTTTAAGTAAAATATACATTGAATCTACTGAAGAAAGTTAGTGACTTGAGAAGATCAAATCAGTAGAGAAGAACCTTTAAAGTGTCCTCAGGATGAGGAGGAAAAGGAAATTATGAGGTGGTTTTAACAGTTACCATTTATTGAGCAGTTACCACATGCTAGGTTCTTCTTTAATATAATACAGATTGCTTTGTTATCCTCACAACAATCCCATGATTTTGTAGTGTCATTTCCCACCAACACTTTACAGATCTAAAACTGAGGCAAGGGGCCCCTTGGGTGTGGAAACTGCTTAAGGCTCTCTCTCTCACTCTTCCTCTGTCCCTTCCCCTACCCTCCTTCCCTAAAAAACAAACAGACAAACAAACTGAGGCAGAGAGAGTTCATGGAAGTTTCCCTATGCTGAAGAACTTGTAAATTGTCAAACTAGAATTTAAACTAAGACAGTCTGACTCCAGAAATCATGTCTTGGCACCAGTGTAATAATGTTGACCCTTTTTCTGAAAAATCATGATTTAAAAGAAAACCTTTCTGGTGCTTTAAAAACCTCATGTAAGCAGATTAAAAGAATTTTCCAGATTCTGGCAAAGTTAATGAAAAAAGAGTCATACTAGGTAAGTCTTAGAAAAATTGTATTAAAAGGATAGGTTTAGAATGCTTTAAAAACCCAGGCAGGAAACAAAACAAAATGAGATTACCTTCAAAATAACAAAAATAATATTGAGGTATGTGCCTTCTATCCCTACACTTTGAAGAGTTTTGATTAGGAAGGGATGTTGCACTTTGTCAAATGCTTTTTTAGCATCTATTGAGAGTATCATATGGTTCTTGTTCTTTCTTTTGTTAATGTGTTGTATAACATTGATTGATTTGCGGATGTTGAACCAACCCTGCTGCCCTGGAATAAATCCCACTTGGTCGTGGTGAATAATCCTTTTAATGTACTGTTGGATCCTATTGGCTAGTATTTTGGTGAGAATTTTCACATCTGTGTTCATCAAGGATATTGGTCTGTAATTCTCTTTTTTGATGGGATCCTTGTCTGGTTTGGGGATCAAGGTGATGCTGGCCTCATAAAATGAGTTTGGAAGTTTTCCTTCCATTTCTATTTTTTGGAACAGTTTCAGGAGAATAGGAATTAATTCTTCTTTAAATGTTTGGTAGAATTCCCCTGGGAAGCCATCTGGCCCTGGGCTTTTGTTTGTTTGGAGATTTTTGATGACCGTTTCAATCTCCTTATTGGTGATGGGCCTATTCAGGTTTTCTATTTCTTCCTGGTTCAGTTTTGGCAGTTTATATGTCTCCAGGAAAGCATCCATTTTTTCTAGATTGTCAAATTTGTTGGCATAGAGTTGCTCATAATATGTTCTTATGATTGTTTGTATTTCTTTGGTGTTGGTTGTGATCTCTCCTCTTTCATTCATGATTTTATTTATTTGGGTCCTTTCTCTTTTCTTTTGGATAAGTCTGGCCAGGGGTTTATCAATCTTATTAATTCTTTCAAAGAACAAGCTCCTAGGGACGCCTGGGTGGCTCAGTTGGTTAAGCGGCTGCCTTTGGCTCAGGTCATGATCCCAGCGTCCTGGGATCGAGTCCCACATCGGGCTCCTTGCTCGGCAGGGAGCCTGCTTCTTCCTCTGCCTCTGCCTACCACTCTGTCTGCCTATGCTCTCTCTCTCTCTCTCTCTCTCTAACAAATAAATAAAAATTAAAGAAAGAAAGAAAGAAAGAAAGAAAGAAAGAAAGAAAGAAAGAAAGAACCGGCTCCTAGTTTCATTGATTTGTTCTATTGTTTTTTTGGTTTCTATTTCATTGATTTCTGCTTTGATCTTTATGATTTCTCTTCTCCTGCTGGGTTTAGGCTTTCTTTGTTGTTCTTTCTCAAGCTCCTTTAGGTGTAGGGTTAGGTTGTGTATTTGAGACCTTTCCTGTTTCTTGAGATAGGCTTGTATCGCTATATATTTTCCTCTCAGGATTGCCTTTGCTGTGTCCCACAGATTTTGGACCCTTGTGTTTTCATTATCATTTGTTTCCATGGTTTTTTTTCAATTCTTCTTTAATTTCCTGGTTGACCCATTCATTCCTTAGAAGGATGCTGTTGAGTCTCCATGTATTTATGCTCTTTCCACATTTCCTCTTGTGATTGAGTTCTAGCTTCAGAGCATTGTGGTCTGAAAATATGCAGGGAATGATCCCAATCTTTTGATACCTGTTGAGACCTGATTTATGACCCAGGATGTGATCTATTCTGGAGAAGGTTCCATGGGCACTAGAGAAGAACGTGTATTCTTTTGCTTTGGGATGGAATGTTCTGAATATATCTGTGATGTCCATCTGCTCCAGTGTGTCATTGAAGACCTTTATTTCCTTGTTGATCTTTTGCTTGGATGATCTGTCCATTTCAGTGAGGGGTGTGTTAAAGTCTCCTACTATTATTGTATTCTTGTCAATGTGTTTCTTTGATTTTGTTATTAATTGGTTTATATAGTTGGCTGCTCCCATGTTAGGGGCATAGATATTTAAAATTGTTAGATCTTCTTGTTGGACAGACCCTTTGAGTATGATGTAGTGTCCTTCCTCATCTCTTATTATAGTCTTTGGCTTAAAATCTAATTGATCTGATATAAGGATTGCCACACCAGCTTTCTTTGGATGTCCATTATCATGGTAAATTGTTTTCCACCCCCTCACTTCCAATCTGGAGGTGTCTTCAGGTCTAAAATGAGTTTCTTGTAGGCAGCATATTGATGGGTTTTGTTTTTTTATCCATTCTGAAACCCTGTGTCTTTTGATTGGGGCACTTAGCCCAATTACGTTCAGGGTAACTATTGAGAGATATGAATTTAGTGCCATTGTATTGCCTGTAAGGTGATTGTTACTGTATATTGTCTCTGTTCCTTTCTGATAATACTTTTAGGTTCTCTCTTTGCTTAGAGGACTCCTTTCAATATTTCCTGTAGAGCTGATTTGGTGTTTACATCTCCCTGATATGAGGAAGTGGAGATGCAATGGGGGTGGGGGTTAAGGTGGTAGGAAAAGAAAAAATGAAACAAGATGGGATCGGGAGGGAGACAAACCAAAAGAGACTCTTAATGTCATAAAACAAACTGAGGGGGGTTGGGGGGGAGAGGGGATGGGAGAGGGTGGTGGGGTTACATTATATGTTTAAATTTAAAAAGTTTAAATAAAAAAAAGTAACAAAAATAGTTTCTGCCTTAGAATTTTTCTCTCCAACATTAAATGCCAAAAGAAAACTAAATAAATCAAGATTAAAAAAAGGTAAGGTAGGGGTGCTTGGGTGGTTCAGTTGGTTAAATGTCCATCCACTCTTAATTTTGGCCCGGGTCATGATCTCAGTGTTGTGAGACTGAGCCCCACATCAGTCTCCATGCTTAAGATTCTCTCTCTGCCCCTCCCCATCCCTCTAAAACAAACAAACAAAAAAAGGTGAGTGGGATATGGCAAAAATATCTGAAAAATTTTTATTTATGCACTAATGAAATACAATTTTTATAAATATACTACTCATGTAACACTTGATAAGAATGCTCAAAGATGTGTGCCCATAAGGATTTCAAAGAAATGGTGCTGATGTTGAATCATTTTCACATAAAGTATACTGTAAATGTTATTATAAAAATGGATGGAAATGACAAAAACAATCTGAAAATGAATATACATAATATAAAAAAGTTGAATAAATGTTTAGGGTTCCAAAACTCAGTAATGTCTGCAAATACTAGGAAGTGAAATGTAGGAAGTGAAGTGAGACCTGTGTGTGGGTGAAAATTTCATCTCACTTAAATGAGATTTATACAGGTAGTCATGAATAACCTAATAGTAGGTAAATATTTATACCACCAATAGTCCCCAAAAGAAAATTATAATGGGCAGGATTATCCTAATAGATATCACTAACATCCTTTTGATTAAACCTCATAGGAAATAGGAATGGAAGAATACTTAATGATTAAGTCCATGTTTTAAGTAAACAGAACATCATAGTTGGCGATAAGATGATAATGAGATTAAAAAAAAGGGCTGTTGAAAATGAATAAGAAGAAAAATTCTGCTTCTATTACCACTTACCATTATTGTGGAAGAACATTAAAATAAAACAAATAAAAAGATAGTGAAATAAGACAAACATAAATAAGAGAGATAAATGGTAAAATAAATACAACAGTTTTATTATTTAGTTTCTAAGTCTTATATATAAACTTGAAATCTGTCAGAATTAGTGGAAAATTGTTTTAAATAGCGATATATCCCAAAACTCCAACAAAATAATAATTTTATGTATTACTTCCAGTTAACTAAAGGATATTCTAGCAAAGGTGATCTATTTGACTACAGAACAAAAAGTATACAATTTCTAGGAGTAACTTTCTTAAGTATTATGGAAGACCTATCTGAAAATAACTGGTAAGATATTGCTAATAGTTGTACAGAAACTTCAATAAATAAAGGGAAAATAAGAGGGGAAATTTAAGAGCATAATTATTCAAAGTTTATGGTTACCAAAGAAGATTCTACAACACAGCTGCAAAACTAGGCAGGACACCAACAGCAGTAAGAATTAAATTGACCTGGGAATTTAACAAAACCATGTGGCTAAAAAAAGAGTGAAGTTTGTTTCACCTGTAAATAATACTGAAAACTTAAATAATATTAAGTAATACATGGCTGGTGTAACAACATCATCATAATCACCCCGGATCCAGGCTCCTTAATTTATTGCTCTGCCATTCTCACCATGGTGCTTTCACCTCACACTTTTCAGATAACTAGCTGAACTCCAGCAATCCAGAACAAGGTAAAAGCAATGGAGAGAATGCCTCCTCCATTAAAGAACACCTTCCAGTATTTCACATCTACCTTCCTATATCACATTAGCCAGAACTTAGTCACATTAGAATACTTAACATCAAGAAAGGCTAAGAAATATAGTTTTTACAGTAGATGGCTAAATGTCCCAGGAAAATATAAGGGTTTCTGTTACTTAGGGGAAAAAAATCAGAGAAGGGTATTACAGGGAAACCTATAGTCTCTTCAACAGGCACGTCAAGGAGATAAAATATTGAAATGCTTCTGGAATATATATTTTGTTTCAATTTTTTATTGAAAAAATTAATCTGTTTAAAAAAAGAAATATTAATCTGTTTCTGTAAAAGAGAACTGCTCTATCAATTTTTTTTTTCATCAGGCAGAGTTAAGCAGGCAAGGAAGAATTTATTCAGGACTGTTGCAATAGAGGAAAGTGATTGAACTACTCTGCTGAGACAAAACACACACACAAAAGTTTAAGGTCTGAAGTGAGCTAGTGGAAAAGTAGTAGAGAACATTAATGGGAAGGTTAGTCAGTGTACTTAGGCATCTGTGTTTGCTATTTGGCACTTGTCTCCATTAGGCTTCTAACCTCCGGGTGAGACTGGGAAATGGGTACCAACTTCATTCATGATTATCTCATTTCAAAAGGGTGGCTCCCAGGTGTTTGAGAGAGGCAGTGCTGGGCTGAAAAACTTGTTAAGGGGGTGGGAGACTTACATCTCAAAGGGACAGAAGAAGAACTTAACAATACAAAGTTTTCTAAAAGAATACCCTTTAAAAAGGGAGCTCAGAGCCAGTTTAAATTTAGTCAAGCTGAAGGAAACATTAAGGCCATGTTGGTCATAATTTTATAAATATAATAAGGCTGGGAGCAAGAACAGGCAGCGGGGGTAGCTGGTCAAGCAATTAATTATACAACAGTAAAATTGCTATCTCAGACTTACCTTTTATAGCTTCTAGTTACATTATTTGCTCCCCAGATATACTTGGAAGAGCATCTCTTTAAATGAAGAGGAATTTGCCATGGATGGGTCTCCTAGTTATTTTGGGGCCTGAGAAAGAAATAGTATTCTGCGGAAAACTTCAAATGGCTACAAAAAATAGGGGCTCTGTACTCAGAAGGAAGGTGAGCACCCAGAAGGATCGCTTTAATTTATTTCATAAAATGCTGTTACCATATAAGCATAAACAAAGTCTGGTCCAAATGACTCAGAGTATTGATCTAACTGAATTCCATCCAGATATTGGGCTGAAGAAAGTGCTGATAGGATATATTGCTGAGCCATTGTATTGGGATGTTAGGTTAGGTGTTTGTGGGGATGTGATGGGGGATGATTATATAAGCAAATATCTAGAGGCTTACACCATAAATAGCAATGATAATGAGCTTTATACTAGAAAATATTCTGGAACGTAAGCAGCCTAGAATTATTGTGACATTTTTTCACTGCCTTATAGGTTGATCTCTATACACCTTAATGCAGTGATTTAGTATCTTAAGGTAAATGCTATTAGTCTTTTTCCCCTTTGTGTGATAATTGTGCTGACTTAGAAAAGGACAACGTGCGGTGCCTGGGTGGCTCAGTTGGTTAAGCAGCTGCCTTCGGCTCGGGTCATGATCCCAGGGTCCTGGAATCGAGCCCCACATCGGGCTCTCTGCTCAGCAGGGAGCCTGCTTCCCTTCCTCTCTCTGCCTGCCTCTCTGCCTAGCTGTGATCTCTGTCTGTCAAATAAATGAATAAAATAAAATAAAATAAAAAGAAAGAAAAGAAAAGGACAACGCTTGAATTATCCCATATGGCATAATGTTGCTGTTAGGATCTGCTTTGTCTTTAAATTATGTAACCCTGTATTCCAGAGTCACATTTTTCCTCATGTTTGCTTTCATGAATCCACCTTATTCTTTGAGTTAGCATGGTAAAACACAAGGCCCTTTCTGCATTTGCATTAAACAATGTGAAAATTCTATGACATATTTCCTCTCCAATTAGTAATCAATTGATTTCAGTGTCATCCTCATTAGGCCAGCCTGGGGGCTCATTCCAGCTGCTTTCGCACTCTAAAGCTTCCTACTGTAGGAGATTTACACTAGATTTTGCCTCAGAGTGAGTCCCCTTTACAACAAATTGACATGTACCACCTGAAATTTAGAAATTTGAAAACAACAGCCTATTTCATATTGTTCATACTGTTAAATTCTTGCTTACTCGGAAATATAACATTTGAATCTAATTCTTGAGGTAGAGGAAACAGTGAAGTGGATTGATGGAAGGAAGGAAGGAATGCTTATAGCTCCTTAAGCTCTCATGTCATTCTGCAGTCTTACAATACCAGTGTGCTTCCTGTGGTACAGGGGTCATGTCAAAATTTGGTACCAGTTTGGAAAGGGAAAGAGGCCATTTGTAAAATGGCATAGAATTCCAAAATTTTCCTTGATCCCTTTGACATGACAGAATGAGAATCTTTCTGGTTACCAATAATTAAGTAAAATCTTAGGAATCTGTAGTCACAATGTAAAGTTGGAATATTGATCACTTTTGCTATCATCATCGTCGTCATCATCATCATCATTGTCCATACCATTTGTTGCAGGCCTGTGGTGTGTACATTTCTGGTTAGGAATTATACCAGGTAGTAAAGTACTTGTCACTTCTTGAGAATTAGGGAAAGGACCTGGTACCCATAATTATGTCCAATGAACTAAATATTGTCAGCCTAATAGTGCACATACTTTGCTTGATGCTAGAGATACAAAGGTACTTAAGTTATGGGACTTGCATTTGTATTTATAGTTCAGAGACAGAAACAAACCCAAAGGGATAATTATAATCACATGACATGCACTGTGGTGACAAAAAGGAGAGGATTCACATCAGCTTGGAAATTGAGGAAGAAGAGTTAGAATAAATGGATAAAAAGAGGTAAAAAGAGAAACAGCCCTACTAGAAAGCCGTCATCAACTACTTAATTATAACTATTTAATCAGTTACTTAAGGTAGAAAATTCTGTAGGCTGGGATTTTTGAAAGCCTCAGAGAATGGATAGATCTTGAAAAATACAGATGGATATATGAAAAGTTATAGGGAGAAAACTCTTGGTAAAAACTGGACCGCTAGAGCAAAAGCCCAGAGACAGAATGTGGGACATGTTTGCAACATGAGAAGTAGATGTGTTTTGTTTAGAATAGAGCAACGGATACAGTAAAGATTTTTGTCAGTTCAGTTACCTTTCTGGGTATTTTCATATTTTATGTCATTAAATATAGCTTATAACATGTATAGTATTATCTATATATGAAAAATGAGAAACTACAAGTCAGAATATAAAGCCAAGGCAATCAGTGGGTGCTTTTAAAAGCAACATCTGTCTGTTTGAATTTTATGACACTTGATTCTCTAGGAAATTAAGAATATTCACTGAGTGTTTGAAGCAGAGGCAGTTCTTCACCTGTTTTAAAAATTAAATTTACTAAGCTTTGTTGTATTGGTTAGAAATAAAACTAAAGATTTTGTAAGAACAGTTATGAAATTATTTTAGTAGTCTAAATTCAGTGGGATTTAGGTCTAGATGACAAAGAATAAACAATATAGAAAGAAATGAGGAAAAATACAAGCTAAAGATACTCCAAAGTTTTTCAGTTTCAATGGATGAAAACCAAGAGTTAGCTCTAAAAGAAAAAAGTGGATTTCATTGAAGAGGATAGATTTTGAGTGTTGTCAAGACATCAGAAAGAATATGACCTGAAAGTGACAAGATGTGACACTGAAGTAATGGATATCCAGTGAGGGAGAAATAGAATTGGGAATTTTCAGCTGAGAGGGGTAGATTTATTTCTTACCCTTTATGATGTAGCTATTTGCATAACTCTCATTATCTTGATATCTTTGGCCCTATTGGACATATGTATCAAAGGCAACATTTATTGTTAAGCTCATAAATGGGAGGTTATGTCCCCAGCTCCCTTTCAGTCCTTCATGTTTGGTAGTTCAAACTGGAAAATTTAACAACTACTATTGCTGTTGATGTTTGTGTTTCTCTGTAGATGGGCCTCATACAGTCTCCTTAATAACTTGGCCACAGGACAGATGAACCTCAGCAACTACTCAGTATGGTTAAGTGGGTTTCCATTTTCTTCTGCTTCCTTTGTCTTTTTTTTTCTTTTTCATTTTTTTTGTTTTGTTTTGTTTTGTTTTTGTTTTTGTTTTTGTTTTTTGCACCTTAGCAATGAAAAGAGAACTGGTAGGGCTGGAAGGAAATCCACAGGAACCCCTTAAATGAAATATCAAGCACTAGCTCCTCACCATAAGTGGTTTTCATATAGCCATTCATTGTGAGCCCCACTGGGTTGAACCAAAGTGTCCAATGAGTTGGACGTGCTTAGTCTTATGCCTGAAATCAGTCTAATGGGAAAGGTCCTAAAAGCAAACATATTTAAACCTGAGTTGCTTTTTGCTTTTCAATTGTTTGTATTTGATTGCCATGAAAAACTTATATCACATATATCCCAAATTTATGACAGACAAATATTTAGTGGAAAATTGTAAAATCAAATATTTTGCAAAAACTGAGTGGATTTAACATATCAATAAGTATAATTTCAAATTCTATATGTATGTAAACTTTTAGATTAAGAGTATAAAGACTATACTCATGATATCTAGGGAAATATTTTTAGACTATGCTGTTTATAGTGATTCTCAAATTTTGATATGATAAAAATTTTTAAAAATCCACTATTGAATCAGTACCCTTTATAGTTACACATAGGAATATATAAAATATAAATTTGTTTATCTGGGAGGCCAGTCAGCTTTTCTTGCTACATGGTATATATTAAGAGTTCTTCAAAGAAGCAGAAGCAACAGGAGGTACACACACACAGACACACAGATACATACACACACACACACACAAATATCGTATATGTAGACATACTTAGACATCATAAGTATATGTACATGTATATATGATATCTAAAAGGAGAAATGTTCTGTAAATTGGTTCATGCCATTATGGATGATAAGATATACACGATCCTGTTGTCTACAAGCTGGGGAACCAGGAAAGCCAATGGTATAATTCGGTTCGAGTCTCACAGCCTGAGAAATGGTAGGCTACTGGTGTAAGTCCAGGAGTCTGAAGACTTGAGAACCTGAACCCCCTTTGTCTGAGAGGAGAAGAAGGTGGATGTGCCAGCTCAAGAAGAAGGAGAATTACCCCTTCCTCTGTCTTTTTGTTCTATTAGGGCCCTCAAAAGATTGAATGCTGTCAGCTATATTGATGGGGGTAAATCTTCTTTACTGAGTCTACCGATTCAAATGCCAATCTCTTCTGTAAAAATCCTGTCGTTGTCCATTCAGGCTGCTATAAAAAAGTACCACAGACTACATAGCTTATAAACAACAGATGTCTGTTTCTCATAGTTCTTGCGGTTAGGAAGTTCAGGATCATTTAACTGGCAGGTTTGGTGTTTGGTTAGTGAGAGCTTGGTTCAGGATAGCTGTATTTTAACTGTGTCATTACATGATGGAAGGGGCTCGGGAGCTCTGTTGGGCCTCTTTGGTAAGGGTACTAATCCCATTCATGAGGGTCCCCCTCATGTCCTAATCACCTCTCCAGGTCCCCTGCTCCTAATACCACCTGGCGGGAGTGAGGGGGAAGTTAGCATTTCAACATGTGAATTTTATGGGAAAACAAACATTCAGACCATAGCATGGTGGTGGTCTAGATACTTAAAGGAAGAAACAAAGTCAGAAAGTATAAACTTTTTCATGAAAATTTGTATAATGGACAAACATACAACAATGTGACCTACTTGCTGTTTTCTGTACATCAGGATATTTTACACACAGACATACACACACACCTACATGTATGCAAGCATGTAACCTTTTTACCCATATACTTGGCTATTAAAGTGCTATAATTGAAGTAACTCTTAGAATAGACAAGACAATGTTCTTTGAGATGAAACAGTTGAATTAAAATAGCAGTAACTCATCTTTGCTCTATAAATGGTTATGCTTATTTAATTCAGTTAGAAACAAATCTAAATGCCATGATTTTAAAATGCATAAATAAAAGGAACATGGTAGAACATTAATTCCCATCACTAAACATTTTGCTACCAATAACTAATATGTACAGTGAATTTTTATTATCTGTTTAGCAGAAATATTAATTAAAAATAAATTACAAAAAGAAAGCTAGACAGATGGAGAAAAGAAAGATGATAATAATAGATTGGATATACATCATTTCAGTTGAGGAAGTTTCTAGTGAGAATTTGAACATCTAATCATTTCAGAAATTCTTTTTCTTCCCCTAGGTTTTAGGATTTTTGTAAGAGTAGGTCTCACTTTTTCTCTTAACTTTTACACCTCCTACTCACAACATAGTCCATGACTGGCTGGTTTTTGCTTCAGCCACCTCTACTGAAGTTGCTGTCATCATGGTCAACTGTGATGGCTTAAGTGCTAAAAATAAGTGAATGTGTTTCAAACCTTAGTTCCTTCTGTCTCTCCATTGCATTTCACATTCCTTTATCTTAAAAACACTTTATGCTTGATTTTCCATGTAATCCTCTCCAAATTTTACCCTAGCTTTTATATTCTTTCTTTTCTGTCTCGGTCAAGTCATTGATAATCAACTTTCTCTTAAATCTGATAGTCTGCAAAACTTTGCCCTTGGCTCTGTTTCCTTTTACTTTGTAAATGTAATTTCTTACATTTTCATATCTCTAGTCAGTTCTGCAAAGTCATTTCCCCAAAAGCAGTGTATTGACAGGTATTTCAGTCAGGATCCAAACAGTTAAAACAGCACATGTTACAACTATTCAAGCAGGATTTATTCACTGGGTGGCAATAATA